>JAABKJ010011196.1:0-10801 GCA_011634705.1 Andricus grossulariae
ACTTAGTAAGCTGATACCTCTGTAATTATTGCAGTTGTTTTTATCTCCCTTTCTTTTGTATATGGGTACGATAATCGTGTTTCTCCAATCGTCTGGGACTTGTCTCATCTCGATACATAAATTTATCAATTCGCACATCCTGTGAGGTATGTACTCGCCACCGCATTTAAGCATGTGAATTGTTTAAATTGAATATGTATAATAATAACAATGTTAATTATAATTCCGGCTGAAAGAATCCATTTGTTCATTTAGGAAAATATGTACTGGAGTTGAAGTACAAATTACTTTATTGCACTCGCGCATGGTTTAGGCCAAAGAAATATTGTTTTGAATCAGTGGGATATTTTTTTGCTACAAATATTAAAAAATTTGATGTGAGGAAATAATTTTTTGAGCCTGTAAAATATTTGCTTGACTTTAAAATATATTTCTTTCCATCAATTTACATTTCCTCATTTCAAGGAAATATTCATTCCAATTTATGGCACATTCATTTGGAACAATGAGTCATTTATTTGGCTTAAAATGTGTATTTTCGTCTTCAATTAATATTTCTTTGACTCAAAGAAATATTTTCCTTCGACCAATAGGTCGTATTTTTGAATCAAACAATGTTAACTTAATGTTTTTAACATTTGTCGGACTGAAAGAAATTCTTTTTTTCATTCAAAGTGCATATATTTATTTGGCTCAAATAAATATTTCTTTGAAAATAATCAAGACTTGCACTTACTTCAGCCAAGTAAAATTCACTTAGTACAAGTAATCCTTTTTTTCAGTGTCCCTCTCCTTTCTTCTACCTCTCTTAGATTTGACTTAAACTGTCATGCCCTCTTTCCTGCTCTAGTTCTTAATTTATCCTTTGCGCTTCTTACCTCACCATATATCCAGGTATACATTCTATGGTGAAAATGTTACAATATTAAGGTTGGGATCTTTAAATATTAATGTTTAGGAAAAAAGTAGGATATTTTGAAAATGAAGTTTTGCGGCCCCCTAATATAATATATATTCTTGTCAGTATTTTTTTCCCTTGTATTTTTACTTCCGTTCCTTTACAGTTGCTTCATCCTGAAGATTATATTTTTAGTTGGAAAAAAACTGAAATCTTTTTTGATTGAAAATTCAAGTTGTTTTGTGAAAAATCGCCGTTTTGGTTTAAAACGAGGTTTAAAAATTCATTTATTTTATCTACTGTTACATTATTTGTTGAAAATTCATCTTTTTTGGTTGAAAATTGAACTACTTTGTTGAAGGTTGAAGTATTTTGTTAAAAAAAATTATTAAGCTTATCATTTTAGTTCAAAATTCACATTTTTTGGTTAAAAAATGATCCTTTTTTATGGAAAACTGATCTCCTTGGTTTGAAATTTCCTCTTTTTTGGTTAAGAATGCAACTGTTTGATTGAAAATTCAGAATTTTAGTTGAAAATTCAACTATTCGTTTGAATCTTCTGGGTTGAAAGTTATTATTTTTTAAAATTCTTTTTTATTGTAAAAATTTTATCTTTTTTGTTAGAAATGCAAATATTGCCTTTTTTGTTGAGAATTCATGCTTTGTAGGTTGAAAACGCAACTATTTGAAAATTTAAATATTTGGGTGAAGATATAACTGTTTTTGGTTGAAGTTTAATATTTTTTTAAATAAAAAATTCAAGTATTTGGTTGAAAATTAATTTTCTTTTCTACCAATTGGTAGAACATTCAACAATTTGGTTAAAAATTAAAGTATTCTATTAAAAATTCATCTTTTTTGTCGGAAATTCAACTATCTTGCTGAATATTCGTCTATTTAGATAGAAAGCAGTAATTTGTGATTGAACATTCATCTTTTTTCCTGAAATTTCCACGATTTGCTTAAAAATTTAACTATTTTGTTAAAAATTCAAATTATTTGCTGGCAATTTAAGTATTTGTTAATAAGTCATCGTTTTAAGTCATTCGATTGAAAATTCAACTTTATTTCAATTCAGCTGTCTTCTAAAAAATACAGTTATTTTGTTAAAAATTTTTCTGTTTTTAGTCGAAGTTTAATCTTGTTTATTTAAAAATTCGACCATTTGGTTGCAAATTCAATTATTGATTTAAATCTTCTGGGTTGAAATTTATTTTTTTTCTAATTCTTTTTTATGATAGAAATTTTATCTTTTTTGTTAGAAATGCAAAGATTACCTTTTTTGTTGAGAATTCATGCTTTGTAGGTTTAAAACGCAACTATTTAAAAATTTAACTATTTGGTTGAAGATGTAACTGTTTTTGGTTGAAGTTTATTATTTTTTTAAATTAAAAATTCAAGTATTTGGTTGAAAATTAATTTTTTTCTACCAATTGATAGAAAATTCCACAATTTGGTTAAAAATTCAAGTATTCTATTAAAAATTCATCTGCTTTGTCGGAAATTCAACTATTTTGTCGAATATTCGTCTATTCAGATAGAAAACAGTAATTTGTGATTGAAAATTCATCTTTTTTCCTAAAATTTCCACAATTTGGTTAAAAATTGAACTATTTTGTTCAAAGTTTAATTAATTTGTTGGCAATTTAAGTATTCGTTAATAAGTCATCGTTCTAAGTCATTCGATCGAAAATTCACCTTTATTTAAATTCAACTGTCTTCTAAAAAATACAGTTATTTTAAAAAAAGTTTGCGGTTTTTAGTTGAAGTCTAATCTTTTTTTTTTTAATTCGAGTATTTGGTTGAAAATTCATCTTTGTGGTTTGAAAGTTCGACAATTTCGTTAAAAATTCAACTATTTTGTTGAAAATTAATTTATTTTTCTGAAAATGTAACTATTTTTTCAAAATTAATCTTCTTATGTCAAAAATTAAACTGTTTTCTTACAAATGTATGCTTTTGGATTGAAAATTCATCTTTTATGGTAGAAAAGTAATCTTTTTTGGTTGAAAGAAATAAATAACTTGAAACTTCTTTAATTTCAATTTAAAATTTATTTTCCGATTCCGCTTATAAAAGATTCTGTCTTAAAAATGTTACAAGATTTAAATGCTGGTCTTCGGATATTAATGGTCGGGAAAACTGAAAAATTAATCAGTGATAATTCAGGGAATTTGACAAATTAAGATTCACGGCCACCCTGTTTACAGCAAGATACGTTTTTTATGTGACAGACATTTTCTAAGGCAAAATACTCTTATTTTATGTTATCTAATAAGTTAATATGGCCTCATTTGATTTCATAATTTAATTTTTACTTTCCGCGACGCTTCTCACTCTTATTCGGACGCGAAGTCTTATTTTTAGGTTCACATTATTTTACTTTGTAGCAAGATCTCAATTACTGAGATATATTGTTTGAATCGCGAATAAAAATTAAAACAAGAACTAAAAATGTAACAATGAAATAATATTTTTAAGTGTGAATAAGTTTAACAATTTACTATCAAAAAACAAATCGACGGCAGTAGGTAGCTAGTGATTATAGACTCGTCGAAATCTCGAATGTTAAGCACGCATTGGTTCGTTTAGCGCTCGGATGGGTGACCGCTCGTGATTCTCGCTTAGTCGTCTTTTTCACTGCGTTTAACAAGTGTTGAAGGGAAGCCCGGGATGTTTGAAGCAAGGATGAATGTGTGGGTTATATTGACACTATCGAATGTCTACGTCCAAACTCGTCTATCGGTAACCGGTTGTGCTGAGGAGTTCTGGTTTTCTGCAGTTTTCCACTTCTCTGACCAAATATTAAGGCCAATACGTGTGTTTCTCATAAAAATCCGGTTGCAAACGGTAGAGGATTTTAGAAGAAAAAATAACTCGAAAACGATGTACATAAAGTAAAAAATAACTTTAGTCTATCATAAAGCAGCGAAATAAATTCCAGAAAGTGTGTGAAATGCAATTCCTTCTATCAACTTATGTTCGTAGATATCAAAGTTTATTGATCACTTTCATGGATGTCACTCACTCACTTCTCTCAAATAAAATATCACACAATGTTTCTCGAAAGCATGTATATCATAAAAAACAATCGTTAAAAAAAGTTTTCTACTCTCTAACGATCACGAGTTATTTCATCGTGAATAAAAAAGTGAAAGAAACTTTACGAAGGGAGGCTAAAAAGTGAGGAGCGATTCACTTTTTCCACGGCGAAAATTCTTAGTGCAAGACAGAAACTTTGAAGCGAATAACCGCGATGAAAGTTTTAAATGGACTGTTGAAAGTTTGAAATTGATGAATGAAGAATTATGCTTGGGCAGTTTAATTTCATTTAGGTTCCTTTTTTTATAATAATATTCATAAATTTTGCTCAAATTTTGTTATATACTTCATAAAATCTCCGGAAAAATCTTTGTAAAGGATTTTAAATCATTTTAACAATTTCTTTATTTTACAAGCGTCATTAATGCGCGTGTAGTTTTTCGACTTAGGGGGGGGGGGGGATTTTTAATACAAACCAAATATTTCTAAAAAATGTTTTTTTTTTATATTTATTTGTATTCAAGATCATATAATTATAATTTTCCAAAGATTCTGGAGAAAATTCAAAAAGATTTTGTAAGATTTTAGATATTTCTGATCAAAATTTTAACAAAAAGTTCACTTTTAACCAAGAAGTTGAATTTTTAATGAAAAAAATTAATGATTAACGAAAAATGAGATACATGGTTGGTATTTCGACCATAAAAGATTTTCATTTTGTACCAAAAACAGTTCAACTCATCAAAAAATACTAATTTTCCACCCAAGAATTGAATTTTTAAATATAAAAGATTGCTTAGTCAAGAATGAAAAAAATCAATCACAGAAAAGAATTTTCAACAAATTATTTTAATTCTTAATCAAGAAAGGTTAATTTCCAACCAGTTGAATTTTTAACAAAAAATTACATTTTTACCAAAAGAGACGAATTTTTTACAAAACAGTTTTATTTTTTTAGCCCGAAAATATGAATTCCCAATGACAATGTTCCATGTTCATCCAAATACATGAAGATTCTAAAAAAAAAAAAAAATTTGGAATAAAATTCATGAATTTCCAAATAAAAAGATAAATTTTTGACCAAAAATAGAATAGTGACATTTTCGTAAAAAAATTAATTTGTAGTAAAAAGACGAATTTTCAACTTAATAGTTTAACTCTCAACCAAGTGTACTAGAATTTTCAGCCAAAAAATGTAATTCTTAACGAAAAATGTAATATAAATAGTTGATACTTCAACTAGAAAAGATTTTAATTGTAAATCAAAAACAGTTGAGTTCTACCAAAAAAGACGAAGTTTCATTTTCAAAATTAAGTCCTGGAATAAAGCAGATCAATTTTTAACCAAACAGTTGCATTTTTAACAAAAAAAGATTACATTTTTACGAAAAGAGACGAATTTTCTACAAAACAATTTTATTTTGTAACTAGAAAATATCAATTTAAAATAAAAAAATTCCATTTTCAACCGAATACATGAATTTTCTATCAAGAAGATTAGTTTTCTACCAAAAACACAAATTTTGAACAAAGCACATGAATTTTCAAATAAAAAAAGATACATTAGCAACCAAAAATGGAATAGTTACATTTTCGTTAAAAAAATTAATTTGCACTAAAAAAAGAATTGTTAACAAAATAGTTCAACTTTCAACCAAGTGTAGTTGAATTTTCAACAACAAAAAAATGAATTTTCGACCAAAACAGTTTAATATTCAACCAAACAGTTGCATTTTTAACTAAAAAAATATATAATTTCTACCAAAAGATTCGAATTTTTTACCCAAGAGTTGAATTTTCAACCATTAAAGGTTTTTCAGTCGAGAAATAAAAAAAAATTGCTACCAGATAGATGAATTTTCAAATAAACTTATGTATCTTCAACCAAAAGAAATAAATCATCAACCAAATTGCTGAATTTTCTAACAAAAAAAAAAAGAAAATTTGTTTATTCTCTTGAAACTTTTCAAAATTCTTTAAAAGCTTCTAAATTTTTGGTTCGAAGTCCTCAAAAAACTACATTATGTTACACATTTGTTAAATTCTTTCATAGTTTAAAATTATCTTAAAATAATTTCAAACCCTCGAATTATCTCTTAAACGTACTCGATTTTTTTCTAAAATTTTGTCATGTTGCAAAATTGATCAATTTAGCTCTAAAATCTTCTACATTTTTTTCGAAGTGTTAGCAAATCATTTGAAATCTTTTGAAATCATCCAAAGATTCCAATGATTTTCGAATTTTGTTGAGACTTCTAAATATTTTTTGAAAAAATTCCGTTTTCCTAAAAAAAATTTAAATTCTGCAAAATAAAAAAAAATTGTCTTGAAATTTTCCAGATTATTTTTCGACATATTTTGAAATCTTTAAAACTTATAATTAGTCTTTTAAAATGAAGCCAAAATCATTTTGAATTATCCAAGGAATGTTATTGACGGTACCGGCAATTTTGCTCTTACGGGTACCGAATTTTTTTTTACCGGTAGCATAATTTCATTTTTCTTATCTCTTTAAAATTGTGCAAAAGTTTATGAATTATAATAAGATAGCAAAATTTTCAGCACAGAATTATTTCATGAAATAGAATTACTCATTTAGATATTTTGATTTACAAAATTCATGTGCAGGAAATTTGTAATTCTTATTAATAGATAAACAAACTGAAAACAGCCGCTAATAGTCATATTCACGCAGTGTCGCAAACAATCATGTTTTCGACAACAATGTGTTCGAGATCTCGTTACTAGAACTTTTTTTTTCAATATTTTTTTGTCTACAATAATACAGCTTGCAGAGAGAAGTCATCAACAATACAAAAGGACGATCTGTTAAATTACAATTAAAATTATGCAGTGTTCGGAAAGGGACTGTGATGAAGTTACTGAACTCAATTATTACAACTGCTCATAACTTCACAGCGAGAGGTGCTTGCGGAGCTGGAAGTCATAAAAAGATACTTTATATAAAGCCTCCTCCAGAAGCAGTCATTCTATTATACATCGACTTTTCTCATAAAAAAATGCAATTTTCTTGAGAAAAGCAGAAAAGCAGCTTGGTTCCTCCTTGAAAGCAACTAAGCTTCATTAAATTTTTAAGGAGCCATTGTACGAGCGTGACTTCTCAGCGTGATTTTTGCTTATTTTTTTAGGACTTTTTTATTGAGGTGACGGAAGTAGTTCTTTTGTGCAACCTCCAGGCACAGCAGAGCAAAGGGGGTGAACCGGAAGCTTGCTATCGAAGCGGGAATCACTTATATAGCAAATGAGGTGCGTGCCTTGAGCGATTTGTGATGCCATTAATCATTGAACTAGATTCGTACTGATTCTTATCAAACCGAAATCCGAATACGAGTGAGTAGTGATCATAGTTTGGTCTGTGTTGATAGCCGTCGGCCAACAGACTGATTTATATTTCATGTATTTGTATGTTCATCGTCATTTCGTCAGGATAGCTAATAAAACGGAAATTCATCTCTTCCGGGTTTATTTTTTTTTTCATTATGGTTATGGGAAGCGGTAATAGTGAATCAGCGGTTTCTGATAGATCAAATGGAAAGGGATAAAATTTCGTAAAGAGAGTACCTTTGATTAATTTTAAACTCACCATACCACTATACTGTCGTACTTTTCAAGAAAGGGTCTATCTTCATTTGGATTAGAACAGTTATATTGAAGAAAACGTGTTCGCATCTTCATTGATCTGCACCTTCCAATATATGATCGTTTTTTCTTTTTTTTTAAGAAAACTATTCATTATTGGGTAATTCAAACCTGCTCTGTCCATTGATGTAAAAAAAATTGATAATTTTTATTCTTTATTTGCAAAACTATGAATAAGTTTGATATTCGTGCGCAAAGTAGGCAAGAAATCTAACAAAAAAACCTATCTACGTACTTCGCACTATTTACTTGTCTCTAATGCAGATAGGTTTTCCTTCACTCGACGCGAGTGACTAATTTATTGACGAGCAAAAACCCATATCTACCAGATAGGTTTTCGAAGCAGTTTCTTGGCGCTTAGTGGATCCAGTAATACTGAAATCCGTGTAGATAGGCTTATCTTTTTGTAGATAGAGCCTTTCTTCAACAGTATTTCTCCAGATTCCTCAAAAATCTATATGTAGATAGGATAATTGGTACTCAATTGTCTCCGAATTAAATTAGAATTCCTAACTACCATTTTTACAGGTGAATTCGTTTTTTCACTCCGAATCTTTTTTAACATCACAGTGTTAGAAAAATCTCTATTAGATTTAGTATACATGTAATGGAAGCAAGAATGGCCAACATGAAATTAAATTTAGTATACCAGCGTACAGTAAATTTAGTATATGCATATGCTGAATTTAGTGTGCGCGTATATGAAATTTAGTATACGCGTATACTAAATTCAGTATACATATATACGAAATTTTGTATACGCATATACTAAATTCAGTATACGCGTTCCGTTTCTCATGGGTTCGTCTTCATCATCTGTAAACATGATCAGATGAAAAATGAAATTAAAGAACAAAGTTTTAATTTTCAAATAATCATGTGGTTGAGCTACATTTACGTTAATAAATTAAACATACCTTTTATAGAGAAGACTTCATATACCCTCGCAGAAAGAAGCAGCTGAATATAGTGAACACGCTTATGAATTTTAGTATACAGAAACTTTGAAATTCATATACGTGAAAGAAACTTACTGTACCCTTGATACATTTAGTATGCATATAACTTCATAAAATAAATTTAGTATACGTAAGTGTACTAAAATTACAACGTGTAGTCAATTGAGTAAACATATAGGAAATTTAGTATGCCCAATTGCCCATGTATACTAAAAGGGCAAATATTTCTAACAGTGCACGAAAATTTCATTCTCGTCTTTTACTAAACATATGAAAAACGCGTAACATAGTATATGAACGATCTCAAACTCATTTTTCATAAAAAATGTAGATACAGAATTTCTTCAAAAGTATGGCAGTATACTACTCTCACTGTGTACGCTGATTACGAATATAATACTGAAAACACCCGCGAATTTAATATTCAAGGTCAGACTTCCAGAGAACTGGTTTTTAAACGAGTTTTCGCTTCTATTTTGAAAACTGCTGATCTGAACAAGGAAACTTTAGAATAAAAGTTGTACAGTGTAACAAAATACATGTTTTATATAAAATAAGTTCTTTCTCTAAAACCATTCTTTACTAGAAAAATAAGATTTTCCAAAAATCCAGCTCCCCCCCCCCTGAAAATTAAAGAAGGGCATGACTTAAATTTGTTATGTGACCAGTCACAGGGGTGCCTTCCTGCTCCAACCCCACCAGACATTTAAACGGGGTAAGAGTGTGACTTGTATTATTCCTTTGACAACTTTTACTTCAAATTTTTCAGGAAATTTTAATTTTTTACTGAAAAAATGAAAAGAATGAAATTTTTATAGTTGTGTCCAGTTTTGACCATGAAAATAAAATTTGGAGGTATTTTTATTATCATATTTGTCATCAGGGCGTCAAAATACATCGGTTATAAGTTTCAAATTAATCGGAGGTACTCTCTTTTTGGAACTTGACCTAAGTATCTAATTATACTTTTAAAAATTGCAATATTATTACTGATGGTCCGGCAAAAAGGAGAACGAATATTTTTTCATAACAAAAATTTAAAATATATAAAATATATTTATTTAAAAAATGTTATGTTCGGCCAACCTTTTTTCTTATTACTCCTCACCACTTTTTTCAAAATTATACTATTTTAATGAATAATAGCTTACTTTCTCAAGAAAAAGATTCTCTATAACTCGACTGCATTAAACCTTATAAAATAAATTGTTTGATAGTTCTAATCACTGAAAAAGTATTTTTCCGACAAAAAATTTTAGAAACAAATAAATATATTTGACAGTAATCTATTCATTATTAAAAATTAATAAGGTCAAGTTGTTGAGAATATTTTTATAAAGAAAATAAGCTATCATTCATTAAAATAGTTTTTTTTTTATTTGGTAGGAAGCAATGAGAAAAAAAGTTTAATCGAAAACAAAATTTTGTAAATAAATATTTCTTATCACTGAAATTTATTTTTGTTTTTGTGCCCATAATATTTTAAATTTGAATGTCAAGCTATTCGTGTTTGGAACGCTTTTAATTTTAAATTCTTCATCCATTAAGGGTTTAAATTAGAAATTTGGAAAAAGGGACTTAAGCTGTTCGAACTAGTTGGAATGTCAACAACTTTTAATATACTGAAATCCTGTTCCAAATTTTGAATGTGTCTAAATTCCTTGAAACGCTATTCCAAACTAGTTTTAAACCTACAGTCTTTCAATTTAAAATTGTTCAATTCGAAGAAGTGTCAATTGCGAATTATGCAATCTTCAGCCTATTAGTGTGAAGTACTGTTCAATCTTAAAGTTTTTAAAATTAAAATTATATTATTTATAGAATTCATTTAATTTGAAGTTATTTGTATTTGGAATTCTTAAATTTTCAATGTTTTAACTTTAAATTGATGTTTTAAATTTATAATTATTCCACTGTGAATGGTTTACTTTATAATGTAATTTTTGAACCTGTCACGCGCAGAAATTTTTATATGAACGGACGAACAGAATGAATAAACGTACTTTATTATTGTGAATTTTCAATTTGAGAACCTTCAAATGTGAGCGAATTATTATTACAAAAAATATTTATCTACTCCACTTTATAAACATATTAAAAAAATTAAACTACGAAATATGTAGATTGAAAATTTAAAGGTTTCATAGCCGGTCTTAAGAAGTATCTAATTATTATATCATTAAGCCGTTTCCCTTTCGGGGTAGGCGTGAATTGCTCGGTTGGATAGTAGTAATGTGTGGAT
>JAABKJ010011197.1:0-10800 GCA_011634705.1 Andricus grossulariae
ATACAGAGACCAAGTTTTCAGCCGTGGCAAGCATTAAGGAATTTTTGGACGTTGTTCGTCCCACTCCCCACTTACAGTAGGAACATGATGGAAAATTATGGGAGGAATAGTAGGGGAAGTGAGGGAAAATGAGAGCAAAGGTTGAAGTGTTGGGAAGGGAAGTAGGAGTACTATTTAATGAAGATAAATTTAGAGAATATAAATAATTCATTCAATGATAAGTTAATTTGTATAAAAAATTGGTATAAATAGTCAAAATAATAGTTGGTGTCTAAAAGCTCTGCATAATTGACCATTATTATCGTTGGTCACAATTTCAAACATAAATATTTAATTTGGCTATTTTACTCAAAGACAGATTTTTTATCTCCCACTAAACGCTAGTAGCATCGTTTAAAAAGTGATTTTCGATTATAAAACTGAAATATTTAATATTGGGATATACTTCCGAAAAGCGCATACCTCCGATTTTTTTTAAATGTTGTATCCTCATGTATTTCGACGCGCTGATTACGAATATGATGATGAAAATTCCCGCAAATTCCATTTTTATGGCAAAAACCATGAAAACCCCATGACAATTTTGGTCTATTACGTTTAGCTCAGCCAATACGCAAAATTTTGGAAAATATTGTGAAAAAAAGTTGTAGATCTAATCGAGATACATATTTCTTGTTGAACGAACTTTTTTTCATGAGTGATGTTTTCGGAAAAAATGATTGATAAAGATAAAGTGCAGTATTGGCCATCTTGCTGGTTGACATCCCAGACTAAAATACATTGAAAAAGGTTAGAGGAGTAACCGTAATTATTTTGTGACAAATCGCATGAGTCCCCCCCCCCCCCAGCAGACGTTGGAAAAGGGAAGGGGTTTGACCAACATTACTTCTGTGACCAGTCACAGGTGTGCATTTCCGCCCCGTTCTGTTCGGTTTCTTTATGGTTCGAGAAGGAAAGCCTTTGACTAGGCTCCTGGACGTGTCCTCGGGTTGCGGATAGAGGGTCTTTGTACCGAGGGTTACTGCTGAATATGGCTGTAAAGTAGATGAGCTGTCGCAGGCAATGCTCCAGGGATGCTCCCGAAGGAAACGCCCCCAAGCCAAGGCGTATGCAACAGTGCTGAAGGCTGCATGGTACCAGAGAGTGGTGTCTTAACCGGTGTGTCTGGAATACCGCAAAATCATTCAAAGTATATAGACTTACCCTTTCATGCGGGGCTCTACAAGGACGGCCGAAACCTTCCCCTAGCTGATCGTGGGAACAGCAATAACAACACCAAACATAGTTGTAAGTGCGGTTCAAAACAATCGATAGCGCAGGTCTCTCGACAGTAGGTCGGACAACAATGCCGTCTACCCTAGTGTTGGGAGAGTCAATCGAAACAGAGTCAATTCAATGGACCGGTAAGATTTCAATACTTTTCAGTAGACGATCGACTGAGAGACGACCTTCTGGAGTGCCACGATACCAGTATGGCCCCTGAGCGAAAATTTTACATGGCGCGACTGTATGCTCTGTGGTTCGAGAAACACTTAGAGTTTTCGCACTTGTCCCGCATTCAGTGTGTGATTGACTACATAACATCTGGCAGGAAGTTCACTGCCAAGGGCCGACAGTTCAAACGCGAACTGCGCATCCGTCGTCACACACTCAACAAGTCAAAATTTCTGACCAAGAGGCAAAATATTGCTGAAAGTATACGGGTACTATCTGATGCTAGGAGTATCCTAGAGCGGAGAAAGAGGTGAGTCAGAGAAAATGAGAAAGATTTTCTCTGACCTATCTCGACTCTTCCGTGACCCTCCAGCTACTGTCTGAACACCCTGTATAAGATCTTCACAGCTATCCTGAATGATAGGTTTGTTCGAACAATCGGACCTATGTGGGGAGAGATTTACTAATAACGAGGGTCGAAGAAAGGCGTACCCTTATGTTGGGAGAACCTGCTCATCGATAGATGTATTTGCTGAGAAGCAACATCCAATCAGCGCTGCCTATCGATGGCCTGGATTGACTACCGGAAAGCTTTCGATTCAACTTCCTATAGACTTATCATCTGTTGGATAGTTTCAAGGTTCATCCAAACATAGTGAGGTGCATAGAGAGATTGATGACCGTTTGGAAAACTAACTAACAACGTCACCTTTCAGAGGGGCGGCTTTCAGGGCGACAACATTGTCACTATCTTTTGCACTTCGTAATTCCCAAGGATACTTCTGCGGCAAACTCGGAAATCAAAAGCATTAGGTCACTCATGTATTTTGTATAGATGATCTCAAGATCTATCCTAGAAATTCATAGCAACTAAGTCTAGCTCGAAGCCAAGGTTAATTTGAAGCGTGGACAACTTACTGGCATACCCACATACCTTGAGCTCGTCGACATAAGTGCTATACGACACCTTGGTGCTGAAGAGAAATACATATATATACCCAGGCATGCCTAGAGTCGCATTCAGGACGTACCATCTATAAAGATTGCTCTCCGATGCAGATACAAACGTCTTGTGCGACAAATTTGGCCCTCCGAACTGCCGGCGAGGAACAAAGTATCTGCAACGAACATGCTTGCCATCCCGGTAGTACTCTATTCATTTGGACTGGGTTTATGGGCAAAGGACGAACTCTGATCCCTCGACATCGGGTCATGTACATATAGTCGCAAGTAGACGAGAATCCCCTTTTTAAAATGGCCAGGAAACACGAAGAAGTGGTCAAGGGAGTGTTTCTGTACAAAGCAGCGGAGGAGGCTGCTGAAACACTTGGCCTTTACATCAATACCAGGGGTGAGCAAAATGCATAAAACATTATCCATCTCGAGTAATCACTCCTAAAGGCCCAGATCAAGAAAGCACAGGAGAAAAACTTCTATGAACAGTTCCTCGCTAAGAGGATGTACGGCATCTTCCAGAGAAACGTGATGGATCAGTCAATGTCGTATGAGTTAACGTTTGCTTTCTTCAAATCACCTGGAATGAAGTCGGGCATGGAAGACTTTAGTTTTGCGTATCAAGACGGTATCATTTCCACTTTAGCATAATGTCGCCCTATTTTGAGCCAAGATATTACCAATAGCTGCAGAGCGTGTCGCACACACCTCGAGCACCTATAACACATACTATCTAGTTGTCTAATTCAAGCGGAAAGGACGTACATACGAAGGCACAATGCAGAACTAAGAGTTCTTTTTGACCATCTCTGTCACTCTTGCGGCATTAGCCCTTATACCGTTCTGCCAGACGCTCCTAGGGAAACAGACTAATTGTCGACAATTGTTTCTGTTGCGCACTCGAGACCTGACAGTTCTCCAAAACTACAAGAAGTAAACCATGTTTGTTATCGAATTTTCGGCACCAGCTGACACGAACATCACATCCAAGTAGAATGAGACGAAAGAGAGGTATGAAGACCTTATAAGAAAGTTGCGACGGTTATACCCATAATATTCTGCTCAGTTAGTTCTTCTGATCATCGGTTCTCTTGGGGACGCCAATATTCCACTGGTTAATAGCCTGAAAAGCATCCCTGCGTATCAACCTTGGGTCGCTCCGCGTCCTCAAGATGCACAAGACTTTTGCCGGATCATCGTGTTGAATTCGTCGCAGACTGTAGCCACCTATCTCACGGTCGTAAGACGTGGTTACAGCTGCAACACTGTAAAAACTAGGATTCGATTTAGAACCTAATTCGGTATTGAAACAGCTCACGCAACAAAATAATTGCACTTCAGTTTGGTCCTCCAATCTTATAAAATAAGGTCGATTTGTAGATTGAAATAGGCTCGAAATGAGAATCATTTGTCAACAACTAAATCTGATGAAACAAATTATAAACTGTCAAGTTTAGAAACCAACGTAACTTCGAAATGACATGTTAATGTCGTGCGCGCTCCAACTGTTAGACCTTTTTGACTTTTGAATTCACTCAATACTGAAATTTTCAGTCCATGTCAACTTGATGCTACGTCGGTTTGTAAGATCATATTAAGGACTAACTTTGAAAGAGAAATGTTAAATTATGGTTTTATGTCCAAAATATAATCAGGATGCGTTTAAAAATGGTATAATCCTCAAATAAACTATTTTGTTCAATTTTTGAGCAATGTTTTCATGCTTTCAAATTCTCGCCAGTTAGTTTTTCAATCTATATTAAATTGCTCAGAAAATTTGCATGTTCCTCAAATCAATTTTTTATATAACTTTTAAGTCCGAAGTAAATTTTTGACGCGCTCAAATGATAAAAAATATACTTTAAAAAATTAGCCCAAGAAATTAATTTTTGCTGTTGAAGTTATTTAAATTGATTCTTAAAACATAAATTTATTCAAAGACTCTGTATTACGACGCCGATAGCAAGTGCTAAAGGGGCAGCATTTAGATGGTTCAAAAATTCTTTGGTACATCCTATTATATACAGAAATGGATGCGAAAAATTGTGCAAGAAATTATTTATTGATGGTGAGACATTTATTCGTATACGTTTAAGTATAAATAGTGTTTTTCGATGAAAAATAAAATTTCGGTGTCCTTATTAGTTTCGGTGAATATTAATTTTCAATACGAATCAATTCAAAACATAGTAGAGTTGAATAAAAACAACAATACAAGTATAATTATAGTACTTTCTGATAAAAACAGTACTTTCAGGTACAAATAAGAATATTCGGCTAATTACGTTCAACTCGATTCGATACATCAATGTTGAAAAAATCGCTTTTCGAGTTTACGTCTAAAAATAACACTATGAATTCCTTGAATTCCTTCAATTTTATAAATTCTCTGAACACCTTAAATTCCCTAAATTCTGTGAAATCGATGATATATCCATTTTTAAATTTGTGAAATTCCTGAAATCAATCTAATTTGCTGAATTCCTTAAATCCACAAAATTCTATAAAATCCTAGTCTTGTCTGAAATCCTTCAATTCTTTGCATTCATTGATGTTCATGAATAATTTGAATTCTGCGATTTGCTTGAATTCAGGGAATTACTTTAATTCCTCGAATTACTTGAAATATTCGATTTACTCGAATAACTTGAATTGTTCGATTTACTCGTATGACTTGAATCCCACGATTTACTCGAATTACTTGAGTTCTTCAAATTACTTAAATTTAGAGAACTCCTTGAATTTAGAGAATTCCTTAAATTCAGAGAATTCCTTGAATTCAGAGACAATTTCATTTTGTATGTGCTATTGCACATACCCGTTTTGAAAAATATGAAAAATGTATGAACTTGTTTTTAAGAAATTCCCCATCTTTACCGTGTATGTGCGATAAAAAAATATTTTTCATATCTTCCAGCTTCCATAAAAAGCTTAAATAATATCTATATAATGTTTTGAATTATTCAAAATACCAGATGAAAAAAAAAGAAAAAAAAAGTCTGAACTTGTTCCTAAGAATATCCCAATCTATATTTTTAATATCTTCCGGCCTTGGTTATAAGCTGAAGTAATATTTGTAGTATGTTTACATTATGCGACATTCCAGTCTGAAAAAATATAAATAATGTATCCATTTGTGTTTTAAAAATGTCCAATCTCTACGAAAGTCGTGAGTTTTTATAATTTTTAAAATTGCTGCATTGAAGTTCTGTCCATATTTCAGAAATGTAAAAACGGATCTACAGTACAAGCATATAGTACCTCAAAATGTATTTTTTCTAAGAAAATTTTCTACTCTTTTCCAGCAATATTAAAAAGTTGCAGTAATAATTTTATTAGGTTCACATTATTCAATATGCCTGATATTAAAGGTATACAAAATTTATAAACTTGACTTTAAGAAATTCGTAATCTCTACCGAAGTCGTGAAATTGATGATTTTTAAATTTTATACGTTGGAGTTTTGTTTGTCTTTCCGATAAAGTTTAGCATACATTACCAACGGAGAGCATGGGAAAACTAACCGGGTGACTTATTAAAAATTAGCCTTGACTTTGAAAAGCGATAACGCCGTCCAAAATATAGATAAAAATATATTTTGTCAAACCGTTGGAATTAAATTCTACGTAAAGGGTGTTGGTATGAGGCATTTGCTTAAAAATTGAATTGTCTCATTTTATTCCATACAAACTAGAATTAAATCCTTGTTAGATTCTTAGTGCCTACTTCTGTTTTGAATTACGTCTGCATTCGGAGTGAAAAATTGGCTAATTTTAGTACTTTTTGTTTTGAATAGCTTTTTTGGATTCTAAATCGAGCATTCAAAAAAATCACTTCAGACGAAAAGTATTGAAATTAGAAAATTTTTCGCTCCCAATACAAACTTCTTTCAAAACAGGAGTAGGCCTTAAGTATCTAACAAAGAAGTAATTATAGTATTTATGCAGCAAAATAAGACAATTCAATTTTGAGATCAGGCCTTGTGGGCATGGAATTATCAAGCGATAAAGACAAAAATAAAATTCCTACTTTTAAGAAATTTTGCAATTCAATTCTTCGCAGGTGCTAGGAAAATGGATTTATTGATTTGATATTTTTCAAAAGTAATCCTTCGGATGTAACCTTCCGTTTGAGCGATTAATGCGAAATTATTTCATCTGGGGCTGCTTTAACGCAGAATTTAATCAGATTTCCAAGAGTTGAAAAAAATTATATATATTCTGGACGGTGCTATCACCTTTCAAAGTCAAGGATAATTTTTAATAAGTCACCCGGTTGGTGGTCCGATAATATTCGTCGGCATTGTATAATAAAAGTTTATAACTCTAAAGCAAATATCGAATATGATGGTTGTTGTAAATAACCTTTTTATCTCCTACCTTCGAAAAATCGTGGCAACTATTGCGTTGCGGCATTAAATAAATAGGGAACATTGTCATCACCCAGAACACTTCGAAGTTAAGTTCGTCGACTGTAGTATCATCTACAACGTAAGTCGATATTTGAACAGATTCATAAGCTTTATACACATCTTCATCTTTTATTACTTAAAACTACCTGCAAGCCCGAACTTCGCTTGGTATATGGTGCTTAGTGAAAATAATATTCATAATAAATAATTTGTGTTTGATTGAGCTGCGTTTTTAATGTCCACAACACGGAAAAAGTTTATTATTGCATCAAGCAAATATCGTTATGAATACGCACGATACAATATTTTCTTAATCTAATATCATATAGATATTGCATCATCCGTTTCCGATATTTTCTTATTTCAATGCTCATTTTTTTCCAAAATGTGCAGGTACTTCATTTCTATCCATTTATCAATCGATAAACTCAAGTACAATTATTACAATTTCTTACATCAGTGTATATTACTGTCCTTGTCCGATCATATCTTTGTCTTTTTCTTTTAACACAGTCACATACAATTTTCACCCTTTTAACCCATGCCCTATATAATGGTATGTTTGTCTGGCCCATTTGAGTTTTTATTAGGAGATGCTTTTTGCTAATCTTTCGTTACTCTTAGCAGTAATTTTTTTTTTCTATTTGCTTTTCCCTCGAGAGAGTCAATTTATTGGTACATGGACAATTTTCTTCTATGACGTTATAAACTTTTTCAAAACTTTATATTCAAAGGAGTATCATCGTTATAGCGGTCGCATTAAAGTTTTGAACGCAGGCGATTCAATAGTTTTTCATCATGTGCTAGCTTTCTCCTCCAGATAAACTATGTACATAATTTGTAAGCCTACAATTTTATTTGGATTGAAAGAAATACACATTTTCTTGTACAAACATGATTCTGGTTCAAATAACTTGAAATTAGTACTGTGTTTTATAACTTTATCTTATATCATCATAGTTTTTAGGCACAAACAGCATCAGAAAATGTGTATCCAGACAAACTGACTTCATTAAAAATCGCACATTCAAACTTCAATTGTTTTTGTTGGAGAGTTTCAACCTATTTAAAACCACTTTACAGTGTACTTTACATCATTATAGATAAATCGAAACAAAAATGTCTCTTTTAATTTTCTAAAATTACTCAGATATCTTTTAGGGACATAAAAGCAAAAGGTTCTAGAAAGGTTCTAGGATTTGAATGAATGAAAAAGATACTATTGTGGGCTGTGACAGTTCTTTAAAAAAAATCATACTCTTATTTGATTCTCTCGCCCATGCATTTTAACATTCTCTTATACTATTGTGTGTTTTCTTCACATTCAAAAATATTTTTCATCTACCCATCCTCAGTATATTTAATCGTAATTACTACACACATAAAAATCTAGCCTGAAAATACAAACTTCAATCGAACAAATTAAGAAAACATAAAGCTATGATAAAACTTTCAAAATATTTAATAACTTAATTCATTCAAATTGATTGAGTGCATTCATAGGGATATTCATGATATTGTTATATGAATGTTCAACATGTTGTAGAATTAATAAATAAATGTATTTTATAGAATTTTTCTTTATTGTGAATTCAAATAAACTTGTATTTGTCATTTGTTTCAGATAACGAAAACGATGTATTCAAAAGTTATTGTGACCATAATAGTGGTATTGGCACTGATTTACAGTGCAGTGGCCGGCGGCGGTGGCTACGGTAGTGGCGGAGGTGGCAGCGGCGGCCGCCTTTCCCAATGTACTGGAGATGATGGTACCCAAGGCACTTGCTGTGACAAGCTTGTATGTACCTTGGGTGAATCAGATTTGCCTCTATCATGGTGTCGCAAGCCATCTGCCAAACCCAAAACCATACCTCCTTACAAACCACCTAGCAAGTACTAATAAATATGCAGTATGAAGACATACTGAGATGATTATTAATTCATCGATTAAGAAAAATTGCTAAATAAAACTTTGAAATGTGCGATATAATGAATTAATAAATTGTAAGGCTGAATTGTGATTGTTTCACTTATTCCTTTAACAAGGGGTTATATCCACACTTAAAATCTAGTGTACATCCTTCAATGAAATTCCGTGAAATATTTAATATTTTGAAATCTATCTCTTTAAAATTAATTTTTGCTTTGAAAAAAAATTTCGAACTGTTGAATGATAAGATTGATTTGAAAATTCAATTTTGATAATTGAAGGTTCTTCTTCCTACGAGAAAATTAGAGCGCATGGTTGCAGATAAATTGATGAAATGTCGAGAAATGGAATTTTTGGTAGAAAAACTTTTTTCATCAAGACAATTAAAAGTTGATACAACATTATAAGACTTTTTGATCAGTTTTTTTTTGATTCTGAAAAAGTTTTTCGTCCTCTTTTGAAATCCGTCGGAAAAATTGGAAAAAGTTCAAAATTGACAAAATGGCGGCGGGTTTTCTTGAAAATTTTTAACCTAATTTTCTCCAAAACCCCAGCGTTTTTTTTCTCTTGATATTTTTTTGAGTTGGTACTAATATGGTGAATATATTTCAGTAGAGTTTATCTTTTGCCCGCGTCTTGGATAAAAGACAGAACTTCTTTTGTTCTGAAAAATGAAAATTCACGATTTTTGCAAAAAGAAGACGAGATGTGAAAAAAGTTGAAGAATCGAGGTTATTCCTTTAAAAAATTCTGCAAAAAGGTCGTCCGGTACTTTTTTCTGTCTTGCGTTATTATTGAACTATTTTATAGAATATGAATAATAAAAATTATCCGATGTCATAAATAATCAAGTAGGATGTAAATCAACAGGAAGAACAAATTTTTCAGCCTAAATTACTGGATTTGTGTTACAATTATTATGTTGTATTATTCTTCGACAGTCGAGTGGACAATAGTATCTTGCCAATCATGGTTAGCTGTTTGTGCCATTAAGGGATTTTTTTGACCTTTTTCTTCTATTTCGAGCTTCCATACCTGGCACTTCTAAATTCCCGTAATAGCTGGTGCTTTCTTCCATTCCTGAGTTTTGTTGTTGTTGTGGAATTGTTGTATATCTTCGGCAGAAATGGACAAATATTTAATTGCATTGGTGTACTTTTTAACCTCTGTAACGAAGGTTTTTGCGTATTTAATGCTTTCTATGTGACTTTCTTAAATTTTTTTCAGTTGCAAGCCACCACAGGCATCTTTTCCGTGACCTGTGGCTGAAAAAATCAATTTTCGGCTGAAAAATTTGTTCTTCCTGTTGATTTATATCCTACTTGATTTTTTATGACAGCGAAAAATTGTTATTATTCATATTTTAGCGAATAGTTCAATAATAACGCAAGACAGAAGAAAGTAACAGAAGACTTTTTTGCAGAACTTTTTTAAAAGTATAACTTTGTTACCTCAACTTTTTTCATATCTCGTCTTCTTTTTGAAAAAATCGTGAATTTTCATTTTTCAGAACAAAAAAAAATTCTTTCTGCTCTCCAAGACGCGGGCACAAGATAAACTCTACTGAAATATATTCACCATATTAATACCAGCTTAAAAAAAAATTAAGAGAAAAAAACGCTGGGGTTTTTGAGAAAATTAGGTGTCAAAAAAATTGTTCTTGTAATCGGTGAAATACGTGTCATCTAGAATCCTTTGAAAAGCGGCATACTTCGTGTTGAAACGATTCTGTGACTTGAGCTCGCACAGTCTGCCCGATTGGAAATGAATTCGGCCTCATGAAAAATAAAATGTGTACATTATTTTGCAATATCTGAATGAGCAGCTCCAGCCCGAGGTACAGAAATAAATATATGTTATATACACTTGATATAGTAACGTTGAAAATAATGAAGCGAGCCGCGCGCGCAGCGCGCGATGAGAATGTGCCCGCGCAGCTGGCAGATTTTTTTACTCACAATTCTGACATCACAGAAGCATTCTCAGAAGCTATGACGTATTCGAAGACCCACGACTTGATGATGGTGAACCTAAATTTTGCGAAATACGTCGCGAAATGGAGAAAAGTGGG
>JAABKJ010011198.1:0-10800 GCA_011634705.1 Andricus grossulariae
CAAAATTCAAGGATTTTCAATTGTAACTCTTCAAAATTGCAGAAACTTAAATTATAAATCTTTAAATTTGAAGATTTCTTCACTTTAACAATTTATGATAAGAAATTTCTATAATTTTGACGACTTACATTAGGAATTTCTTTAATTTGGTAGATTTAAAATTGAAAACTTGAATTTTGAGTTTCAAAATCATAAAAGTTTACAATTTTTTGATACATTTTTAAAATTGAAGAGTGATCACATGTAAATCTTCAAACTTGAACTATTTAAAAGAAAAACATTCAAAACTACAATATTTTAAATTATACATTAAAGGATTTTCAGTTGTAAATCTTCAAGATAGACCTATTTCAAAAATATGTTCAAAATTGTATTATTTCAAACTATAAACATTTTTAAATGAACAAATTGATACATTTTTAATTGTTAACACCTTCAATGTGGATCAGTGTCGAAAATGGAAGACATCAGTAGGACTCAGAATTCTAAAATGTTTTTGAAGAACATCTTGATGCGATATACGATTCCACATTAACTTATATATTTTTTTTTCCGCTTCTGATTCCTCCTGGGATAAAATCTTATATTTAAACGAAAGTTACAAATTACTGAAAGACCATTTAAAAAAATTTAATTTAGCTTGTATTTTTATTATAAATTATATTTGATATCTCTTTAAATTGAAACATAAATTTTAATTTGATAATTAGGCAATCAAAATAAGAAACTTGTTCTATTTTTGATAGAATGAAATGATTATATGGTTCTTTTTTTTTAGGTAAAACCTACAAACGAGAATCCGCTTACGAAATGCCAATGCTTCAAGTGGGCACAACAAATTCCCTGGGTCGAAAAGTCGGAACGTGGTTCACTTTCGGAAGCAGTAAAAAAAGTGCTCGTCCCCAGCCATCCTGAGCCAGGCCTACCTTCGTCCCGTACATCGACCTTTAAAAAGTCGCATTTTCAGTTGCAATCTTAACTTCGATCTGGAATCAGATCTACTGTGACGGTTTCCATGAATTGCGCTTTTAGCAAAATTAGATATGGCACGGAGGTAATTCTTTCACCAAAGCAAAATTGATTTGGATCTGTATATAATCTCACCTAGTTTATAAGCAACTGAGTCATAAGCAGTTCCAAAACTGCTTCATAAAAAAGAAAATTGGGTAAAATCTGGAACTTATACAAAATCTTGGAATATTTTTTGAACTGATACTGTTATTTCATACTGTTATCACACTTTTCCTTTAAAATTTTTCAAAGAAACTGATCTCTTCATCTCAAATTTCAAATCACGCACAAGTATCCATTTTTGTAAAATGTAAGTGTTACATTACTCCGAATTTCGAAAGAATCAGGAGCTGTTATCGTGAATGAACGATTTAAAAGGGACCTTGATGGGAAAAGTTGAAAATACCCAATTTTCCTGTAACTGAGTTCTCTTTTCTGATATCTCGAAAAATTCTCTCAAGAAGTGTTTTACAAAATGAGGGAACATTAGAAAGAGAAAAGTAATCTTACGAGGGAAGACCGCCAATTGTGAATTTTAGCTGTATGCGCTTTTTCGCCACTTTCGAGAAAATCGACTTTGAAATATTCACCACTCTTCATATAGAGTTCTGGATGTCTGCACCTTCTTTTTATTTATTTTTTTATTAAAATGTTGATAAATATAATTTATTTTAGTTTTACAACATTTATTATTTGTATAATTTTTAAGAATATTGAAGGCAATTATATTTATAAACACTTTAATAAATAAAAAGAAACTGTAGGCAGCGAGAATTTTATATGGCGTGTGGTGAATATTGCAGAGTCGATTTTCTCGAAAACAGCGAAAAAGCGAATATTACTTCAAAATTCACAATTGGTGGTCTCACCTTGTCAGGACGCAAACTTCAACGAATTGTGTCTCACTGCCTCTTCCAAAAATGTTGCATCGATTCTCATAATTAGGAAGATTACGAAGCTCCACTTTGTCGATGATCTATTGCTACGATAACGAAATTTCCATTTGTTAAAAGTACAGTTAGAGACAAATGCCACCTATATGTAATAGATTGGTCATTTTGACTTCGAAAAGTTCCTGTACTTAAGAGCTTCTTTCGCGAATAATATATTTAGGCAATAGAACATGAACGTTTTGTAGTTTTAACGTAAAAAAGATTTCTCAGAAGGAAACAGCGATTCAAGAAACTTAGGATTATAGTTTCTTGGTTCTCCTTAAAATAGAAAGAGGACATTTTAATGCCAAAAACAAAATCCCTAGGACCCTTTTTGAAAAAAGTCTAGGTCATGATGTTTCAGAATGAAACATAAAACCCCACTTTTTTCAAAAAGGACCCGATACATTTTTTTTGGGCTTAAAATGTCCGTGGGATTACTGACTACCATAATCAGTCGCTAAATCTTATAAGCAATTAAAGTTGGTTCAGTCCCACCGTGATTTATCTTCCATCCAAAGAATAGATTCGGAAGTTATTTTAGAAAATTCTCATCTAGTAAAAAATATCCGAAATTCTATCAATTTCGATTTCTGGAATAGAATCAGAAAAACAAATACCGATGAACCGTACTTAGTTTCTTGTGGTACCAAGTGCCATTGATTAGGGTCTACAAAAAGACTGAAGGCAATAATATTTGCTTCGTGATTCGCGAAAAGGATGCAAGAATAGTGCGCAACGTAGTGACTACTACATTATAAATAATGCACTATCATTTAAAAGATATGGAAGTCCATCCTAACTCTTACTGCCTATCTTAAGCACCTTTTTCGGAATCCCTCACAGCAATAGGATCCAGGGTTATCCTAAGGATTTGAATATCCTACAAGGCGAAAATTTGGATATTCCGGGATATCATATTGCTGTGAGGGATGTAACATTGTTCATCAGTAAATATAAAAAGAGATGAAAAGAGAGAGTTATGTAATACGCATTGACTCGAAAGGGAAAAATATTTGCAGAAGGAAACTTTTTTTCTTGATAATTTCTTTTAATAATTCGGTAAAAAACAACAGTATTATATTTCTATAAATGGAGATAAAAATATTAGTCATATCAAGTCTCCTATCGAAATCGATTTTTTTACTCGTGTACAGAAATAAGATATTGTGTGTTATGAATGTTAGCAATTGAAAAAAGCGAAAATTTTAGTTCACTTTACTGCATTTTGGTCAAGATTTTAAAGTATCTTTTTCAAAAACGGTTATAAGTATTTTTTCAAAGTTCAATGAAAGTTTTTTAATTAATCCCTCACAGTAATAGGATATCGCATTTTATGCCATTTATGTCCCTGGTTTTTCCTACAAGGCAAAAATTTGCATATCCTACAGGACGGAAATTTGGATATCCTACAAAGCGGAAATTCGGATATTCCAGGGATATCCGTAGGATAATTTCTGGGATATTTAAATGTTCCACGCGGGATATATGCAAATTTTGAATATCCCTGGGACAATGCGGGAGATAAATGGGATCGAATAGAATATCCCCGGATATCCTATTGTTGTGAGGAAAAATGCTACAAATGTAAAAATATGAATTTTGAATCGCTTTTTTCATTTCCGTATCATTATCAGGTAAATGACAAGGACAATATGACGAGAAGGGGATGATTTCTAAACATATAATGTACAGACTGTAACCAGTTGATGGACTAGGCTAGGGAAAAATGTATTTGTCGTTGAATACAAAATACATCTTGGCTGAGAGTTATTTTTATAAAATTTCATTGGCTCGAAGGTGAGATCTCCAATTATTTTTTTAATGAATATTAAATAACTAAGGTTATTTGAAAATTTATTCATTTTTACAACAAAAACAAAATTAGTAACTTTTCTCCTACAAAAAACTCATATTGCAGTTACATATGGGCGATTCTCTATATTAAGGTCACTTTTGATAGGAACAATTGTTTTGCAAAAGTATTTTGAAATATGTGTTTTTTTATCGAAACTATGTATTGATGTTGGAATACGCAATTTCGAAAGTGTTTTAACTTTAAAATAGTTATAAATAAGTATTCTAAAATTTTGTTGGTCGCTAAATTCGAATTTGATAACACAATTTCCAAATTTAGGTTGGCCCAAATGTGTTAGTAAAATTTCAGATTCAAATGGTTGATTCGATACGTAATTTGGAAAATGTTTTTTAAATAGTTCAATTTTGAAATTTAGAATTGAAACCTCTTGGATTTTAAATATGTATAAATACAAAATCTTAAATTCTGATGATTTTAAAAATAAAAAGTCCAGATTTCAAATCTAAATCTTCCTAATTGAAAACATTTGGAATGTAAGTTATCAAAATTACGGAATTTTTAATTGTAAAACTTGAAAATAGAAAAATCTTGAATCTCAAAAATGTATAAATTGATAAAAATTCTTAAATTTTGATAATTTTGGTATTCAAAAGTCAAGTTTTCAATTGTAAATTGTCAAAATTAAAAACTCTTCAATTTTAAGGATTTACTATTTTTAAGAGTTAACACTAAAAACTCTTGAATTCTAATGATGTATAAATAAAAATTCTTGAATTTTGATAATTTTGAAGTTGAAAAGTCAAATGTTCAATTCTAAATCTTTCAAGTTAAAAAAAAAATTCGAATATAAATCAGAATTACAAAATTTTTAATTTTTGAACTTAAAACTTGCATAATTCTTAATTGTAAATTTAAAAATTCATCAATTATAAAGATTTGCAATTCAAAGTTCTACAATTTTGAAGATTTCCAATTAAAAAATCTTGAATTTTAAAAGTGTATAAATTAATACAAATTCTAAAGTTTGGGTCATTTTGGAAATAAAGACAATTTTTCAATTCTATATTTGCCACATTGCAGGAATATCAAATATAAAGCATCAAAATTACAGAATTTTTAATGGTAAATTGTCGAAATAAAAAACTCTTCAATTTTAAGGATTTAAAATTCAAATTGTTACAATTTTGAAAGTTAAAAAATAAAAAATATTCAATTCTAAAGATGTATAAATAAAAATTCTTGAATTTTGATAATTTTGAAGTTGAAAAGTCAAATTTTCAATTCTAAATGTTTCAAGGTAAAGAAAAATTTCGAATATAAATCATCAGAATTACACAATTTTTAATTATTGAACTTAAAACTTGCATAATTCTTAATTTTAAATTTAAAAATTCATCAAACATAAAGATTTGCAATTGAAAGTTCTACAATTTTGAAGATTTCCAATTAAAAACTCTTGAATTTTAAAAGTGTATAAATTAATAAAAATTCTAAAGTTTGGGTAATTTTAAAAATAAAGACAAGTTTTCAATTCTATATTTGCCACATTGCAGGAATTTCAAATATAAAGCATCAGAATTACAGAATTTGTAATGGTAAATTGTCGAAATTGAAAACTCTTCAATTTCAAGGATTTAAAATTCAAATTGTTACAATTTTGAAGGTTAAAAAATAAAAACTATTCAATTTTAAAGATGTTTAACCAAAAATTCTTAAATTTGGATGATTTTCTGGGTCAAAATTCAAGTTTTCAATTAAAAATCTTCCAAATTTAAGAAATTTCGAATGCAAATCATCAGAATAACAAAATTTTTAATTGTTGAACTTGAAACTTGCATAATTCTTAATTGAAAATTGAAAATTTTTGAACTCTTCAATTTTAAAAATTTGCAATTCAATGTTTACAATTTTCAAGAGTAAATTGAAAATTTGTTAATTTCAAAAATAAATATAGATTTAAAAATTATTTAATCTTCAAGATTTATATTTTCAAGGTATTATATTAACATTATGTTTTGATCATTTTTTCTGGGATAATTAAATTTTGAATATTTGCAATTGATAACTCTACAATATTTAATGTGTATGATAGAAAATGTTGAAATTTTGAATACTTTTTTAGAATAATTGAATTTTGAAGATTCCGCATTGAAATTTAATCACTTCTATAAATTTTCAATTGACTTAGCAAGTTGTAAGTGGAAAAAAAGGAAAGAGCTTTTGGTCAATGTTATAAAAGAGAAGAAATTGACCAAATTTTAAAAGAATTTAATAAATATTCGCAAAGATATTTCCAGGAAAGCAAAAATGACCTTTATATGGATGACCCTTATGAATTATATTTTTTTGAAATTAAAAAAAAATTGCAACGATGACTTGAGGCCAATTTAAACTACGTGGTAAGAAGGACCCACCCATATTTGTTACACGAAAAGCAGCAACAGAGTTAAAACATACACTGCACAATTTCATACTTTTAAAAACGTTGCAACTTTCCAGGTTGCCTTTAGGTAGCTAATAAAAATTGCAATTTCTCAGAAACACTGCTGTTATCTGATTTAAAGTTGTACTAACAAGGGAAGTTCGAGGTAGTGTGTTTTTTTGTTTGGATTCATAATTTTTGTAAATAATGGTACCCCAAAGTAAAATTGTGAAATTCCTAGGACCTAATATATAACCAATTTCGAGAAAAACGACATTAAAGTTTTCAGCGCATGTCTTACGGACTAAAAAAACATATCTTCTAACCGGCCGAGTAGCCGGAAGGTTTCGGTCTCGATTCCCGCTGCCTACACTTTTTTCCAGTTTGAAAATATATTTTTCTAGTCCATAAGTCCTCCCCTTTCACAAAAATGAGGAATTCAAACAAAAAACACAAAATTAAATATGAAATTTGCGATTTCGACCGATCATCCCTTAGGAAGTTAGCTATTCACCGGCATACTCTTTTTCTAAATCGTATCATCTGCACTGTGTAAATGATAATTGTAGAAAAGTCACTAAAACTTGCATAAAAACTATGCTTTGGAGCAATAAATACTATTCCTAGCGATTAATATGTAACAGTAAATTAGATCGTTGTGCATCCGTTTTGAAGTTCTTGCCAGATTCGAGGCATGAGAGATGATAAAAACTATATTACGAATTAAAATACAGTCGAACCTGGATTTAGCGCCGGTTTTGGGGCTGACCTTGACGTTAAATCCAGAAACGCTGATCTATTTTGTCTCTGTTTTGTCATGCCTGAGTGTAAACCGCACATCCAATTCTCGGAAGTGCAAAATCCAGGGGAGCTAAATCCAGGTTTCACTGTACTTGGTTATGACACGTTAGTAAATTGTCCCAGACATTCTAGGTTTATTGGCATTGTAAATAAAAGTTGTAAATAACAGAACGCGAATAATGCATTCTCAGAACCTCCATGAATTATTGAACTATGTTATATTATTATAACTGAAATTCATTTGAAGGTCTCGTAGAAATCTAACGATTTATTTGTTCACGTTATAGACAATTATTATGTTTACGGTATGTACAGTTCGAGTTTAGAATTAGAATTACAAAATTGTTTCCAATATACAGAAATATATATTAAGTTAAATCTGTGTAAATAAACATTTTATAAGTATCAGCCCTCTACCATTTTTCTTCTTCCTATAATTTTTTTCGAATCCTACTCCTACCATTTCCAGGCCTTGGACTCACCACACTATTGACACTATTTGTCACTTTTTTTCAGCGGTGACACTGTTTTGCTACTATTTCGAAAAAAGTGACACTAAAGACATTTAAAAAATATTTTTGAACTTCTTCGCTCATTGGCTACAAATTGCCTCAATGGTTAATTAGGGATCGTCCAAAATGTTGAATTTTTAAGTGAAAAAGATGATTTAACGTAAATTTTCTACAAAACAGTTGAATTTTCAGTCTGGAAATACTAATTTTCGCCCAAAAATGTAATAGTTGATATTTAAACCGAAAATATGTTAATTTTAAGTAAAAAAAAAACAGTTGAATATAACCAATAGGCGAACATTCAACAAAATAGTTGAGTCCTGAACTAAAACAGATTATTTTCAACCATACAGTTGCATTTTAACCAAAAAATTGATTTTCTACCAAACAAGACGAATTGTTAACAAAAAATATTTTTTTTACCAAATAGTTCAATTTTGAGCCAAGAGGATTAAATTTCTACAAAAAAGGACGCATTTTTAATGAAATAGTTGAATTTTGAACTAAATAGTTCATTTTCCAACTAAATAGTTGATTTTCCAACTAAATAGTTGATTTCCCAACTAAATAGTTGATTTTTCAACTAAATAGTTGATTTTCCAACTAAATAGTTGATTTACCAACTAAATACTTGATTTTCCAACTAAATAGTCGATTTTCCAACTAAATAGTTGATTTCCCAACTAAATAGTTGATTTCCCAACTAAATAGTTGATTTCCCAACTAAATAGTTGATTTCCTAACTAAATAGTTGATTTTCCAACTAAATAGTTGATTTTCCAACTAAATAGTTGATTTCCCAACTAAATAGTTGATTTCCCAACTAAATAGTTGATTTCCAACTAAATAGTTGATTTTCCAACTAAAAAAGATTAATTTTCAACCAAGAATCGAATAGTTGTTTTTTCAACCAAAAAATTTGAATTTTCCGCAAATTAAATAAATTTTCCACAACTGTTGAATTTCCATGCCAAACAGACGAATTCTCTACAGAACAATTGCATTTTCAACCTGGAAATACTGTCACAAATAAAGTGTCGTAGTTGATAGATTACAAATCAATTATTTTGGTTTTAAATAAAAAATAATTTAATATAACCAAAAAGACGGATTTTCAACAAAAATACTCGAATCTTCAACTAAAAAAGATTACTTTTCAACCGTACGATTGCTTTTTAACCAAAAAATTAATTTTATGCCAAAGAAGATGAATTATTATTAACAAAATACATATATTTTCTACCAAACAGTTAAATTTTAAATCAAGAATTATTTTGTATAAAAAAAAGACGATTTTTAAAGAAAACAGATGAATTTTCATCCAAATATTTGAATTTTCAAATAAAAAAAAAATCAATTTTCAAAATTTTCAAGAGGTTCAAGAGGTTCAAGGTTTCAAGAGGTTTAATTATCTACTAAAAAGTCGATTTTTCAACAAAATACATGAATTTCCACCCAAATAGTAAAATTTTTAATCAGAAGGATGATTTTTTACAAAAAACTCCAATTTTTAACAAAATTCATGAATTTTTGAACAATTAATTGAATTTTCAACAAAAAAAAAAGATATATTTTCAGTTAAAAAATTATTTTTAACCAAGAAAAAAACGAATGATCAACATAATAGTTGAATTTTCTACGAAAGAAATGAACTTTTAACTAAAGTGATGAATCTTCAACTAAAAAAATTAATGTTTGACAAAATAGTTCAACTTTTGACGAAACAGTTGAATTTTGAACATGAAAATGTGACTTTTCAACAGAAAAGTTAATTTTTAACCAAAACAGAATAATTTTTAACCAGAAAGTTGCGGTTTTAATAAAAAAAGATGAAATTCATACAAAAAAAGATGAAATTTCAAACCAGAAAAGGAAAAAAATTCAATCAAATTGTGGAATTTGCCAGTCAAAAAGACGAATTTCTACCAAAAAAGGTGACTATGACGCCTGAGATAAAAAAATATAAATTTTGAGCATTCGTAGACTAAAGAATAATGGTTCAGGTAACGAATGAAGTTCATTTTTATAACCTACTTTTAAAATATAAAGTTAGAAAACTGGATATTTTGCTTTGAAAATACTGTCGGACTACCAAACATTTTAGGTCTTAAAGAATTTATAATATTGTACGTTTGTGAAACTAAATCTTTATTGTTATTGAAACATTTTTTTTTAAGTTTATAAAATTTCAGTCAGATTTGGGTGGAGGATGTCTTACATTGGGGGAGGGGGGTGAAAATGAAAAAAATGCCAAATTTGGACAAGCTGAGGAGCAAGTACTTCCATATAAATTAAAAAATTAGTTCATGAATATTTTTATTCTAGAGATTAACAAAGATAAAAATAAGGAAAGAATAAACAAGAAACTAGGAAAGGGATTTGGATATCTTTGAAAATTTGTTTTTGGTGTCCCAAAAATATTAATTTTCAACAACATAGTCAAATTTTCAGTTTAAAAAAATAATTTAAAGAAAAACAGGAATTTGGAACTAAAACTATGAATCTTCAACCAAAAAAACTAGCTATTAAGAAATTAGTTCAACTTTCAACCAAGGAGTGAATAAATAATAAACCAAAAAAGGCAAATTGTTAACAAAATACATCTAGTTTCTACTAAATAGCTAAGTTTTTTACCCGGTCAATTAATTTTCTATAAAAAATACGATGTTTTAACGAAATACATGAATTTTCAACCAAATAGTGAAATTTTCAGCTAAAAAAATCAATTTTCAACCAAAACGCGTATAGTTAAATTTTCAGTAAAAAAAATTAATTTGCAAGACAAAATGACGAATTCTCTATAAAACAGTTGCATTTTTAACAATGTACCTGAATTTCCCAAGGTTAAAATGAACTAATATCAACCAAAAAAAAGTGATAGTTGATATTTGAACCAAAAAACATTTTAATTTCAAATAAAAAATTTTTGAATATAATAAACAAAACAAAATAATTTTCAACGAAATACATATATTTTATACCAGAAAAGACGAATTTTCAACCAATTTTCTATAAATCAGTCGAATTTTCAAACCGAAAATATGAATTTTCAACAAAAAAGTTAATTGGCAACCAATCAGTTGAATTTTTAATAAAGTAGTTCAATTTTCAGTTTAAAAAATAGTTTTTAAGAAAAAAAAACGGACGAATTTTGAACCAAACAGTTAAAACTGCATACAAAATTGTTTTATTTTCCAGCAAATAATACAAAATTTGTACAAAAAGACGAATTTTCAACCATACAAATGCATTGTTTTTTTCTACTTTTTTTTTAATTAATTAAATTAATTAATTAATTTTTTT
>JAABKJ010011199.1:0-10800 GCA_011634705.1 Andricus grossulariae
ATATATTTTTCTATCGATTAATACATTTTTTGCAATTACATGTACAAAATTGGTTTTACTTTGTCATTTCGAAAGAATTAATTTCAGAGAACTGTTCTATCTTTTAAAATAGTTTCAAAACTTACATTGAAATTTTAAATAAGGCTATTTAAATGTCAGTGTTGCATGAAATTTCAATGAGTTTTTCACTAACCGTAGTGTAAAAAGCCTCCCTAACATTTTTATGAAATTTCATGAACTTACTTCTAACAGTGTACACTTTCCCCTATTCCTCGTTTTCCATATTTTTCAAGAATTTCTCTTTTTCCTCTGTCTTTTTCCCCTGTTTTCAAGATAATTCCTTTTTTCTCCTTTTTTCCTGATTTTTCGCTTAAATGAGAACTGAATTAATAGAACCCAATAAGAAAATCACACTATGTTTGGTTGAAAATTAATTATTTTTAATTGAAAAGTGTAATATTATATTCTTGGTTCAGGATTCACCTCTTTTGATCGAGAATTCAACTGCTTCGTTGAACAAACATCCTTTTGGATAGACAATTGGTCCTTTTGGATTGAAAATTTGTATTTTTGTCGAAACGTCGTCTTTTTTGGTTGAAATTGAATTCTTTTTTATTGAAAAATCTACTATTATATTTTTGGCTTAAAATTTATCTGTTTTGGTTGAAAATTCTACTATTTTATTGAACATTTAATTATTTAGTTGAAAAGTCATAGTTTTTGGTCGAAAATCCAACTGCTTTGTTGAACATTCGTCTTTTTGGATTGAAAAGTCGTCCTTTTGGATTCAAAATTCATCTTTTTTGGTTGAAAATTTATCTTTTATAGTTGAAAGTAATTTCTTTTCAATTGAAAAAAGTCTTCTATTATATTTTTGGAAGAGAATTCATCTCTTTTGATTGAAAGTTCCACTATCTGGTGGAAAATTTCATTATTTTGTTGGAAATTCAAATATTTTGTTAAAAAGAAAACTTTTTTCGTCGTAAGTTAGTTTTTCTTTTGATTCGCGGTTACTAAAAAGTTTCTTATTTTATGAAAAAGTTACTTTTGAATACATTTTTTGCCCGAAATGACGTAATGAATTAATTCATTACTCGTATTATTTAAAAACGCGTGTAGGTTCACTCTCCTATCAAGTTCCATTAGCAATGTGCCGTTGAAAGTTTCAATCGGAAACTTTTACTTTTAAAGTTTCAGAACACGAAACTTTAGATCCAGGAAAATTAGGGAATAGAAATAAAATAATAATTAGTTCGTATGTAAAATGTATAAAAAGGAATTATTACGAATCCTGATAGAAATTGCAATTTAGCTAAAATTGCTAGTTCTTTATTTAAAATTTAAATCTTTTTTTGTTCAAATATTGAACTATGTATTATATTTCTCGACGAGAATTTCTCTTCTTTGGTTGAAAATTTTTATTAAAAGTTGAACAATTTTTGTTAAAACAGCATTTTTTTCTTGAAGATTTATCATTTTAGTTGAAAATTCACTTTTTGTGGTAGAAAATTAATCTTCTTGATTGAAAATCACCCTTTTATTTAAAAATACATAATTTTATTTTAAAATTCATCTTTTTGGTTAAAAATGTACTTATTCTTTTGTAAATTTGTCTTTCCGGGTTGAAAGGTTCCCTGTTTTGGTAGAAAACTCAACTATTTGGTTGAAACATAAATTTTTTTTAAATCCATATTTACTGGTTAAAAATTCAACTGATTTGTAAAAATTGGTCTTTTTGGCTTGAAAACGCAATAATTTGGTTGAAAAATAAACTTTTTCGTTGATAAATCGTCTTTTTAAAATGAATTCTACAGTTTTTTTTTGTATTAAATGAAAATCTTCTTTGGTTATTATATCAACCATTTCATTTTTCTTTAAGAATTCATCTTTTCTAGTCAGAAAAATTCAACCATTTTGTTAAAAGTTGAACTACTTTCTTAAACATTCTTTTTTTTTTTTTGAAGATTCATAATTTTAGTGGAATTTTCGTCTTTTTTGGTAGAAAAACTTTCTTTTTGGTAACTTTTTTGCCAAGTTATTGTTACTTTACGGTTACTTTTTTGAGAGAAGTATGGTTACTATTTTACTATTTTTTTTATGCTTGAGCGGTCCCGACCCCTGTTAAAAATTGATCTTTTATGATTCAAAGTTTGTTCTTTTTAATTGAAAGTCTACTATTATATATTTGGACCAGAATTTATCTCTTTTGGCTAAAACTTCTTTCATCTAGTCGAAAATCTTTTATGGTTGAAAGTTAATTCTTTTTGATTGAAAAGTCTAGTATTATATTTTTGATCCAGATCTCTTTTGGCTAAAGATTCTACTATTTGGTGCGAAATTCCATTATTTTGTTGATAGTTCAATTATTTTGTTGAAAGATTACCTGTTTTGGTCGAAAATTTATTCTTTTCACTTAAAAAGTATATTTTTTACAGTGTGTACTGCTTGGTTGAAAACTTAAGTATTTTATTGAACAGTCTTTTTTTTGTGCTCCAGCATATAACTGTCTTGTTGGACATTCATCTCTTTAGATAGAAAATCCGTCCTTGTGGATGGAAAATTCATATTTTGGTAGAAAAGTTATCTTTTTTGGTTAAAAATTCATCTTTTATGGTTGAAAGTTATAGTTCTATTTATTTGTTGAAAATTAAAATATTTTCCTAAAAAATATATATTTTTTTGACGAAAATGCAACTACTTTGCTGAAAATTCGTCCTTTTGTATAGAAATCTCATCTTTTATAGATTGAAAATTCATCTTTTGGTAGAAAAGTCATCCTTTTTTTGTTAAAAATTACTATTTTTTAAAAGTGAAATATATTTCGAATTCAAATCTTAGGAATATGATATCAACATTAGAGTTACTTGAAAAAAATTAATTACCCTATTATCCTCCTATTTTATTGAAAAATCACCCTATTTCTCCCAGTTTTTATAGCATTTTGGGCTGAGCATTCTGCAATCACTTTTACAATAATTTACGTTATATACTTTAACTTAGAGTTTAAAATTTTCCAGTTCTCATGAAAATGTATATAATAAAGTAATTAGTAATGAATAATAATTCTTACAAATGCCTAAAAGTCAACTGGGAAAAATTTAATTTTTGACCCGGAACACCGGAAAATAGCCTGGTTTCTTTTGAAGTTTGAGTGACTACTCTCTTATTATATTGAGCCAGTCCTGAATCACTGCAGTAAATGTACTGGCTCAGTACTGTCTAAAATGATGATTTTTTAAAAGGATTTTACCAGGTTCTTCTTGTTAGTCATTTATATTTACTTTTTTGACATTTATGCTGACCGATTTTCAACAAAAGAAAGTCAATCCAAAATTATATAATATTGGCACAAAACTAGATATTTTCACATTCTATCTCTTCTTTGGCTAAGTTTGCCTTTCATTTTAAATCATATTGCTGGAGCTCATGAGCAAGCTAGAAATAAAAGTAGATCTTAATTCACTTTCTGGTATAGAATTGAAACCACGAGTAAAGTACGCTTTTCGTTTGTGAATACCTACATATACTGTACGTATGTTCACTCAGGTGCATAATACCGCGCGAGGATGAAGGTTTCTTTCAGTAAAAATAAGTACAACAAGATCAAAGTATGTTTGTAATGGAACCCTGATTTTTGCAGCTGTTTAAAATATGAGGGAAGGTGTAATTGTTTGCGAAGAAAAGTGAAAAAAGTTATTCTCCTCGTGAACATTTTCTTATTGTCGTATGCTTCTCTTTATACTTGTTTTTTTAATTAGTTAAAATATACTGGTCCTTAAAGCTAGCACCTCTACAATCGAATTTCCGACATTTCTTTTGATGAGAATTTTTGGCCTATATATTGTTATATTATGAACTTTCGACCTTCACTACTTTTTTGAAAATTCAAATTTCGAGTGAAGGTGTTGACTTGATACAAACTAGCACTTCCACTATCTACAAATTCAAGCAAATAAAAAATCAAATCCGACAGATTTTTTTTCGTTGGACTCTCGAATGCATTAAGAACCAATTAAAAAAAATTATCCCTGTGTATAATAAAACCACCCTATTTGTAAAAAGACCGATTCCATTTCACATCTTGCACAGAGGTCCAGGTTAGGGTGTCAGAATAAATAAGCCTTTAAATATATCATTTAACAATGAAAATAAAGGGATAGATATTTCATAGTTTAGCAAAAAAATGTTATCTTATAGGAATTAAGAGCTATATTTTTCTACTGATTACACATATTTGGATATATATTTTGTAAATGATGGGGGCATCCTTAATCTATCGAATGATCCGAAGAAAATATAAAAATTATATATAATATTATATCAAATTCGATGTGCAAAAGGTACACAATCTCTAAAAAGATGACTTTTTTTTTAGTTTATTGTAGTTTGTTTCATTTTTTTGTAATTTCCATGGACGAGATTGATTTTATTTTTATCAACGTCTAACATCAAACAAATTTCAAGTCTTATATATATATATAAAATCATGAAAAATCGAAAAAATCATAATTGGACATTTTTTTATCATCATTGAGCAAATTTGATCAAAGATTACATTCTCTATGTATTCATAATTATATATATAATTATGAATTTTTACAATTTCCACAAGAAAGTATTTTACACTTTTTAAAAGGTTGCATTCCATCGACTTAAATATTTACGAATAATCTCGAAAAAATCATAATTGGACATTTTTTTATCATCATTGAGCAAATTTGATCCAATGATGATAAAAAAATGTCCAATTATGATTTTTTCGAGATTATTCGTAAATATTTAAGTCGATGGAATGCAAACTTTTAAAAAGTGTAAAATACTTTCTTGTAGAAATTTTAATTCTAAACAACTTTGTAACATTCACTTTACCCTTTTACTTCGCAGCTTACGCAAAAAGAACAAATTTTGATTTTCTTACAAACAAATTTTTTTGCTGAAAAAATGGTTGATTTGAAAACATTGTCAAAAATATTCCCTAAAAAATGAAAATTTTAAAAGGTGGTCTTTATGGGCAAATCCATTTTTAATTTTTTTAAGAAAAATAGCTACAATTTTGTCATTTTTCAATTTCTTTTATTATTTTCTTTGGATCATTCGATAGATCGAGGATTTTCCAATTATTTATAAAAATAGAGATCCAAATATATTTAATAATACCCTAATCTGGACCGATCTCGGCATGATTTGACATGGAATCAGTCAACACTTAAACTTGGAAAAAACAAAGTGCATCAGAATTTTTGTCTTTTCTTGGGCACTCGAATTCACGAAAAAATTTTCAAAACCATCTACCTATGTACAATAAAACCATCCCCGTTGTAAAGTCTCAGACTTGGCAAAAACAAAGTGCATTCGAATTTTTCGCCTTTTTTGGGCTCTCCAATGCAAAACATTTTTTTGTCTAAAAACCACCTCTATATCTAAAAAATCAAACTTGGATAATGAAGTACATCAGACTTTAAGGCTTTCTTGATGCTTTCAAACTCGCCAACAACCGATTAAAAAAAATCACCCCTATCTCAAAAAAGAAATTATTTGTAAAAAATTAAACTTGCAGAAGGCGAAGCACCGTGGATATAACGAAAAACAAGTTAGATCTTTGATAAAAATAACTTTTTCGAATTTTCGAACCGTCTCTGATATTTGACCTCAAACCCTTAACAATCTCTCAACAATCTCTGATTTATGGGGTTCAAACTTTAAGATATTTTCAAATATAAGAATGAAAGTAAAAAATAAAGTGCCCAAAAATTGTTGGCTTCGGGGCATATTTTAGGAACTATAGAGGGTATAAATTGTATGTACGTGTGAGTATGTACGTATTCGAAAGGGTGGGCCGAAAATAAATACTTTTGGAATTTCGAATCGATTGACATGCAGCTTGGTTACCCGCCATCGAAAAAAGGTTTCAAAAATTTCTTCTATGCAGAGTTTTTTAATTTTATTGAGTTTCAATTTTTTTACATACCTGGAGGTCGAAAAAGTCTTCTTAATTTTTTTTTTTATTTCAATTTATCATTTTCTGGGAGATAATTTCTATTTAATTTACCATTGTTTTCGGCATTTTTTTTCAGCACGTTTGAAAATATGAGAAGAATTATTTGAGATATATGAAAACTTTTTAGTGACAAAAATGCATTAGTAGTCTTGTAGTCTAAAATTTTTGGTGAGCATTTATGGGTTTTTCAAACATAGAAATACATAAGAAAAAAAATCCACAATACCGAGGAATTGAAATTGGCAATGCAGAGAATTTATTAATTTTTGATTTTGGTATTTTATTAACTTATCTTCATAACTTGTAGTTTAAAAATTTTTCTGAATATGTGTGTTTTTCAAACATAGAAATACACTAGAAAAAAATCAAAAAGGCCCAGGAATCGAAATTGGAATGACAGCAAATATTATTTCGGAATATTGTATTTAACAGAATTAATTTTTTTATTTATAAGTTTAACATTTCTCGAGCTTGTGTGGAATGTTTGAGCCCAGAAATTCACTAGAAAAAAATCGTTAAGATCCAGGAATCTTAATTAATAATAGCAACTTTGAAAAATGCTGAATCAGAAAATGATAGATTTGAGTGATTTTCTCTGTTTATAAGTTGTTAGGGAAAATCCGTGAAGCGGAGTCAATCGAGCCGAAAATACTACGAGGTCAATAAACCTAACATTGCATTCAATGTCATGAACTTATTGAATTATATGTCAACAACGATGAATTAAAGAATGAATTTATTTCGTTAGTTTTCTTCAGCATTGAAGAGCGAAGAAAATCACTTATGATTATCTCGAGAGCTGTTAGGAATACCAAAAAATTTAGGTGGTCATTGGATACAGCATCAAAAGAAGATTGAAGTCATGTCTTATATATTAAGAAAAATGATCTATATCATTTTGAACAATGATAAAAACATTTTCATAATAAAATTAGGTTGCAAATATATTTTAAAGAAGAGCTGGTGGAAACAAATTGAGGTCAGATTCGAACTCAGCGTAAAAAAACACTCAGGAAATTATACGTTTTATTCCACAGATACATTGTGACATTTTGTTGACCAGTGTAATCATTTCCACATGAAATCATACAAATATGTTTTATTTGGCAACCTATTTGAAGAAAACCGTAAGATATCAATTAGAATGTGCTCCAAATCTTATCCAAATCGGTGAATATTTACCCATCGTCCGAGGCAATTGAAGTTTCCCATAAGATTAAAATGGGAGAAATTATGCAAAAATGTTTAATTCACATAAATTTTTCAGTTTTTATTCAGATCAATCGTCCACATAAGATGATAATATCTATGTGATATTTAAAATATCATATAATATTGAAAAAGTAGAATTTTTTGGAATTTATAAAATGGCGGACCAAACAATTAGGATCAGAAATTGCATTTTCTATAAATATTAACTTCGAATGTTTACATATTCTCGAACTTTGCTATGAAAAGAAATATGGCTTCACAAATCACTCGATGATCCCTGAAGCTCATTCCTGCAGTTTTCTATTAAATACTGTTAAGCTTTGCTAGAAAGAGAAGATTATTTTTAGGAATCATTCGATGATCCAAGAAGATAACTTTTTGAAAAAATACAAAATTGCGGTCAATTAAATATCCGAAAAATCGGCTGTTATTTTTTTTTCAATTAGAAGAAAAACTACGCGTCCTATAAAAATGATTAGCAACACATTTGTGAATCCTTTTTGAATGAACGATTTTTGTCTATTCATTTATTTTCGTATCTTGCATAGTATTACCGAAAAATTTAATTTTGTATTTTTAATAGCATTTTTCGCGATTAAGACGAAAAATATGTGTCTTATCCAAAAAAATGGTATCTAGAAAATTTGTTCATCTTTTTAAGGTGAACAATTCTACTCACTAATATTTTTCTCATATCTCGTATAGTTTTACTCGAAAATGGCATTTTTGATTTCTTAAAACGCATTATCGATGGATAAAACCCGAACCATTGGTCAAAAATGGCTGGTTAACAAACTTGTTTTTTCTTTTCATCTCTCAAAAACGTGTGCCAAAGCTCAATCCAATTTTTAAAAAGTTATCGTGCCTACAGAATACAGAGAGACCGACAGACTACAGACACCTTCGTGAAAATAATTTTTTCTGGCTTAGGTGGTGACAAAACGTGGAGATTTGACAAAAACTGACGAAGTCAAATTTTACAAATCTAAAAATCTAAAAATAGCTGAATTATGTAGTTTTTAATGAAATATTTTTAAACCTCATACTTTTTGCTTCCTCATGGAGGAAGCTTTGTAATGGTAACATTTTACAAAATTTTCAAATTCATTTAATCAAAACTTCCTCAATTTAATAATGTCTAATGCAATGTTCCAAGCAATTGTCCGGATGTGTGTATGGATATCACACTTTTTTGTGAACACGATAATTTGTAAACGGTTGCAGATAAATTGATGATATTTGGAGGGCTTATCTTCACCACTAATATCTTGAAACTGACAGAAGTATTTCTGAAAATATTTATTGCATTTTTCTTTGCACTTAACAATATTTTAAAAATCGTTTTTTTATAGTAAAACTTTTTTCATTAATATAATTCAAAGTTGATGCGAGAATATAATAGCTTCATTGGTTCGAGAAGAATCGATTGACCTATAATATCAATACATTTTATTAAAGAGTAGGGAAGTTATGGTAATTTATATATATTATGAGAAACGGTGTTTTACAGTAAATTTTTTTTTCATTAACATAATTCAAAGTTGATACAAGAACATAAAAGATTCCTTGGTTCGAGACCTATCGATTGACCTACAATATTGATATATTTTATTGAAGAGTAACGAAGCTATGGTAATGCATAATATTTGAAAATACGGGCGTTTCACACTGTAAAAACTAGGATTCAAATAAGAACTTAATTCAGTATTAAAATAGTTTACGCAACAAAACAATTGCACTTCAGTTTGATCCACCAATCTAACAAAATAAGGTCGGTTTGTGGATTGAAATAGGCTCGAAATGAGAATCATTTCTCAACACCTAAATCAATTCAAGGAATTTAAGGAAGTCAAGGAATTAATGAAATTCACGGAGTTCACGGGATTCAAGGAATTCGCGGAATTTGAAGGAATTCAAGAAATTGATGGAATTCAAGGAATTCACGGAATTCAAATGAATTCACGTAACGCACTGAATTCACGAAATTCACGGAATTCTCGGAATGCATGGGATTCACGGAAGTTACGAAATGCACGTAATTCATGGAATTTAGGGAATTCAAAGAATTCGCGGAATTGAAGGAATTCACGAAATTGATGGAATTCATGAAATGTATGGAATTCAAGAAATTCACGGAATTCAAATGAATTCACGGAATGCACTGAATTCACGAAATTCTCGGAATGCATGTAATTCCCGTAAGTTACGAAATGCACGTAATTCATAGAATTTACGGAATTCGAGGAATTCGAGGAATTCAAAGAATTCGCGGAATTCATGGAATTTAAGGAATAATGGAATTCAAAGAATTCACGGAATTCATGGAGTTGAAGGAATTCACGGAATTAATGGAATTCACGGAATTAATGGAATTCATGGAATTCACGAAATTCGCGGAATTCACGAAATTCGCGGAATTCACGAAATTCACGGAATTCACCAAATTCACGGAAATCACGAAATGCACTGAATTCATGGAATTACCTGAATTCAAGGAATTCGTAGAATTTAAGGAATTTACGGAATTCTCAGAATTCATGTAATTCACGGAATTCGTGAAATTCACGGAATTCATGTGATTAAAGGAATTCAACAAACTTATGGAATTTACGAAATATACGGAATTCACAAAATTCACGGAATTCACAAAATTCACGGAATTCGTGGAATTAAAGGAAATCACGAAATTGATCGAATTCAAGGTATTCCCGGAATTCAAGGTATTCACAGAATTCAATAAATTCATTTAATTAAAGGAATTCACGAAATCCACGGAATACACGGAATTCAAGGAATTCATGGAGTTGAAGGAATTCATGGAATCAATGGAATTCACGTAATTCAATGAATGAATGGAATTCACAGAATTCAATCAATGAATGAAATTCAAGCAACTCACAGTATTCATGGAATTCGCGAAATTCACAGAATTCACGAAATTCCCGATATTCATGAAATTCATGGAATTCGTGAAATACATAGGATCTACGGAATTCATATAATTGTAGGGATTCAAGAAATGTATGGAATTCACGGAATTCACAGAATTCATGGAATTTACGAAAGGCACGTAATTCATGGAAGTTACGGAATTCGCAGAATTCATGGAATTCAAGGAATAATGAAATTCAAAGAATTCACGGAATTCATGGAGTTGAAGGAATTCACGGAATTAATGGAATTCATGAAATTCACGAAATTCGCGAGATTCGCGAAATTCACGGAATTCACCAAATTCACTGAATTCATGGAATTACCTGAATTCAAGAAATTCGTAGAATTTAAGGTATTCTCAGAATTCAGGTGGAATTCACGGAATTTGCGAAATATACGGAATTCACGAAATTCACGAAATTCATGGAATTCAAGGTGTGTTAAGCTGGCACAACACTATTGCAATATTGAGATATTACCTGTATCACAATTTAGGGCTCATTTAAGGCTAATTTAATGCCCTATTGCGAAATTTAATGCTCAACGTTTTTTATAAAAAAAAAGCTGATTGCACTAGCTCAGGGGTCTCCAAACGTAGATCCTGTATCTACTTGGGATCCCAGGCCAGTAGGTCGGATCTACTCTGCTCTGACCCA
>JAABKJ010011200.1:0-10800 GCA_011634705.1 Andricus grossulariae
GTTCGTGAAAGTTATCTACATATGATCGATCGTTACCAACTCTGATGATAATACAGATTCCTTCTAATTTAACTTTTTCCCAAAACATAACTTCTGGCTATGAATAGCGTACATCTGAAAAAAGTATCTGCCTTCGATCTCTCTAGTAGCTTAATGGTTAAAGCACCCGACCAGTAATCGGAAGGCGTGAGGTTCGATTCCCACCGGAGTGAAGGAGAAAGATCTTTTTCAGAAATTATAAGTTTTCAAACTCCATCTAGTTTGAAAAGAAGATAAAAATTTATGTTACTTAGATCGATATTTTTTATTTCCAGTTTCACAGTTCGTGAAAGTTATCTACATATGATCGATCGTTACCAACTCTGGTGATAATACAGATTCCTTATAATTTAACTATTTTGTTAAACATAACTCCTTACTATGAAAAGCGTATATCTGAAAAAAGTATCTGCCTTCGATCTCTTGATTTGCTTAGTGATTCAAGCACCGGACCGGCAATCGGAAGAGGTGAGGTTCGATTCCCACCGGAGCGAAGGAGAAATATCTTTTTTCAGAAATTAAAAATTTTTAAGGAAGATTCTTTTTCTCTCTAAATCTGCTTTTTGCAGGCTTAAATGAAGACCGATAGGGTCATCCACCCTATATTTAAAATGTTTACGGAAAAGCTGATTCTTTAATGTCTAAATCATAGTTCAGATTTCGATCTGGCAAAATAATTCAAGGGGAAATTTTGAGTTCCCTGTCGGCTCTCTTTGAGACCGAAACTGCGTGGGTGGAAAGGCCAAGCATCGTTAACGCCTTTCACCGCAAAACTCACAAAGCTGTCTGAACTATTACAGTTTGTTTAAAAAAAAATCAAACGAAGGGATCTTTTTCAATTAAATTAGAAACCTCTGATTTCCCTTCCAGTTAGACCTCTATCTTATTTTTAGCTTCTAGAATCGTCAGTTTTTCAGATCACAATTTTTTAAAGAAACCAGACAGAAAGATTAGTTTCAATTTTATTTCACCTTATTTTCCCACAAATTCTGTATGAAAATTATTATGTCTACTGTCATGATAAATGTCAAATCTGAAAAGGAATTTAGTTATTTTCAATTTTTGTTTAACAAAAAGAGAGGGGGCGATCGTACGGTCATGCGGTCGTTCGGTCGTTCGGTCGTTCGGTCGTACGGTCGTTCGGTCGTACGGTCGGACGGTCGTGCGATCGTCTTTTTTTTCAATTTTCAAGCCGAGAAGTCGAATTTTCTGCAAAACAGAAGAGCTTTCTACCCAAAAATATGAAATTTTAACAAAATAAATTAATTTTCAAGCGAATATGGAATACTTACATTTTAAGTTTGAAAAATTAATCTTTGATATAAAAAAGAAATTATGAACAAAATAGTAAACTTTTCAACCAAAAAGATGCATTTTCTACCAAAAAAAGACAAAAATTTAACTGAATACATATATTTCTTAACGAAAAAGGATCAACTCCCAACCAAAAATAGAAGAGTTAAAATGTTAGAAAAATTACTTTTAAATCAAAAAAAAAAAGTTTCAACGAAAAAATTAAATTTTCAAAGCATAATTAAGTTTTAAAAATAAAAAGATCAATTCTGAACCAAGAATGGAAGAATTGAATCTCCAGTGTTAAAACAATAATTTTCAACCGAAAAGAAGGAAATTTTTTACAAAATAGTTAAATTTTCAACCAAAGTGATGAATTTTCGACAAGAAAGAATTAGCTCTCAACAAAAAGTGTAATAGTTGATATTTTCCGCAAAAATATTTGATTTTTAATTTACAAACAGCTAGATTAGAAAAAAACTCAAAAGAATGAATTTCATACCACAATAATTGAATTTTTAACCCCAAGAAGAAGATTTCAACAAAATGAATTATTTTTCCATCAAAATGGAAGTTACATTTTCTGTTGGAAGAATCAATTTTTAACTAAGAAAAAAGAAATTCTCTAGTAAATAGTTGAATTTTTGACGAATGGAATTAATGTTTAATCAACATAATGAATCTTGGACCGAAAAAAAGACTTTACAACAAACTAGTTGAATATTCAAACCCAAAGATGAATTTTTTATCAAAGAAGACAATTTTTCATAAAAATACATGGATTATTAACTAAAAAGATCATTTTCCAACCAGAAAAATAATAGTTAGAATGTTCGAAAAATTAATTTTTGACAAAAAAAATACGAGTTTTCCAAAAAAAAGGGTAAAGTTAAAAAAAATGAATTTTTAACCCAAAAGGTGAATGTCCAACTAATGAGATTACTTTTATGAGGAAAAGATGAACTTTTAACCGAATAGCTGAATTTTCCACCTAGAAGATGAATTTTCAACCAAAAAAGATAAATTTTGAACAAAATACATAAATTCTCAACAAAAAAGATTAATTTACAACTAAAATAAAATATTCAAAATGTTAGAAAAATTTATTTTCAACCAAAAAGATCACTTTTCAGCCAAATAGAATAATTTTTTTATCAAATACATGAATTTGTAACCAAATATTGAAATTCCTCAAGAAATTTTTAACCTAATAGTTAAACCTTCAACCAAAGAAATTAATGTTCATCCAACATGAATTTGCAACTAAAGAAGATAAATCTTCAATCAAACATGGAATAGTTACATTTTCACTTTAAAAAATTAATTTACTAAAAACAAATATTCAAGTGAGTAGTTCAATTTTAAACAAAAAAGAAAAAAGTTTGTAGACTAAAATTTTGAATCTTCGAAGAAAAAAAATTAATTTTGCTTCCTCATACAAATTTTTCGATCTTTAAAATACAGCAATGCTATATGTATTATATTTATTAGCCTCTTCGAGATGCATCAATCGAACTATTGTTGGAACGTTCATGATCTTACCGTACCAATTTATCAAGTTCCAAAAAAATTGTTTATTTTGTTTATGTGAGAACAATTTTTCAATCTTTAAAATACAACAATACTATAAGCAGTATATTTGTTAGCGTCTTCTAGATGTATCGATCGACCGATTGTTGAAACTTTCATGACCTTACCGTACCAATTTATGAACTTTCAAAAAAATTATTTACTTTGTTTATGTGAGAAGAAATTTTTCGATCTTTGAAATACAACAATACTATATGAACTATATTTGTTAGCGTCTTCTAGATGCATCAATCGACCGATTGTTGGAACTTTCATGATCTTAACGTACCAATTTATGAAGTTTCAAACAAATTATTTATTTTGTTTATGTCAGAAGAAATTTTTCGATCTTTAAAATACAACAGTACTATATGAAGTATATTTGTTAGCGTCTTCGAGATGGATCGATCGACCGATTGTTGGAACTTTCATAATCTAACCATACCGATTTCTGAAGTTTCAAAAAAATTGTTTATTTTGTTTATGTGAGAACAAATTTTTCGATCTTTAAAATACAACAATACTATATGTAGTATATCTGCTAGCGTCTTCGAGATGCATCGATCGACCGATTGTTGAAACTTTCATGATCTTACCGTACCAATTTATGAAGTTTCAAAAAAATTATTTATTTTTTTTATGTGAAAAGAAATTTTTCGATCTTCAAAATACAACAATACTATATGTAGTATATCCGTTAGCGTCTTCAAGATGCATCGATCGATTTATTGTTCGAACTTCCATGATCTTACCGTACCAATTTCTGAAGTTTCAAAAAATTGGTTTATTTTTTTTATGTGAAAACAAATTTTTTGGTCTTTAAAATACAGCAATACTATATGTAGTATATTTGTTAGCATCTTCGAGATGTATCAATCGACCGATTGCTGGAACTTTCATGATCTTATTGTACCAATTTATGAAGTTTCAAAAAAATGGTTTATTTTGTTTATGTGAGAACAAATTTTTCGATCTTTGAAATACAACAATACTATATGTAGTATATTTATTAGCCTCTTCGAGATGCATCAATCGAACTATTGTTGGAACTTTCATGATCTTACCTTACCAATTTATGAAGTTTCAAAAAAATTATTTATTTTGTTTATGTGAAAACAAATTTTTCGATCTTTAAGATACAGCAATACTATATGAAGTATATTTGTTAGCGTCTTCGAGATGCATCAATCGACCGATTGTTGAAACTTTCATCATCTTACCGTACCAATTTCTGAAGTTTCAGAAAAATTGTTTATTTTGTTTATGTGAGAACAAATTTTGCGAAATATAAAATACAGCAATACTATATGTAGTATATCTGCTAGCGTCTTCGAGATGCATCGATCGACCGATTATTGAAACTTTCATGATCTTACCGTACCAATTTATGAAGTTTCAAAAAAATTATTTATTTTGTTTATGTGAGAAGAAATTTTTCGATCTTCAAAATACAACAATACTATATGCAGTATATTTGTTAGCGTCTTCGAGATGGATCGATCGACCGATTTTTGAAACTTTCATGATCTTACCGTACCAATTTATGAAGTTTCAAAAAAATTATTTACTTTGTTTATGTAAGAAGAAATTTTTCGATCTTCAAAATACAACAATACTATATACGGTATATTTGTTAGCGTCTTCGAGATGTATCGATCGACCGATTGTTGCAACTTTCATGATCTAACCATACCGATTTCTGATGTTTCAAAAAAATTGTTTATTTTGTTTATGTGAGAACAAATTTTTCTATATATAAAATACAACAATACTATATGTTGTGTATTTGGTTAGCGTCTTCGAGATGCATCGATCGACCTATTATTAAATGTTTTATAATACAACATCAACGAGTTATGAAGTTATTAAAAAATGGTTTATTTTGTTTATATGGGAAAAACTTGTTCTATATTTCAAATATAATATTACTAGACTCATCAGACCTAACGGTCGTACCGTCGAACGGTCATGCGGTCGTGCGGTCGTACGGTCGTACGGTCGTACGGTCGTGCGTTTTTTTCAATTCACTCTCATCCCAACTACAATTCACTAACATCCCAAAAGAAATTTCCCTTCAAAAATTAACTCCAAGTCCCTGACTTTCTGGAATTCTCTGGCCCGTAGCAACCCTGTTTTAGTAAATTTTACCACAGTCTTCATGTTTCAAATAAAATTTAATTTTTTTCTCTGGGCCAAAACTTTTTCTTGAAAATCGTTAGTAATTGGAGAAAGAATCCTTTCTTCCTTGTCACCAGGAGCTTTACTCCAGGTGATGAATTGATGTTTGCTAATATTTCATTCTGATTCAGAGATTCGATTTGCACCCCATTGACACTTTCCACAAATCCTCTCATCGGAATATTCGATTAGGTCTTATGTGAAAAGAAAACCAATTGCAGGAAAGTAACGAAAAAATAAATATTTATTGAGTAATTGATTCGTGCTTGTTGAAGACCTAATTGCTTCTCCACTTACCAATATATTTCACATTGACATATATTTCCCGGTGACATTTGGCCCTTTGTGTGTTTATTTTCTACTGCAGCGATCGATCAACTTGTTCTAGAAACGACCGAAGAAAATAAATCATTTGGATAATGGGCCATCTATAAATTATGTAACACATTTTTCGCCACTTTTTTACCTTTTCTCTCCCCCATATAACAAGTCGTAAACAAATTTTTTAGACCTATGCCACCCCCCCTCCCGCTTATATTAACCAAATTTTTGAAATATTTTTATCCATGTCTTAGGGGCCGCCCATAAAACAATTTTGGGATATTTTTACCCCTACTACCCCTTAACTCTTGATGGGGATTGTAGATCACCCCCCCCCCCCCCATGAAAGTAACGTACCCGTTGATTTAGCAAGGAATTAACGTTTATTTTGGTGAAGAAACTCTTTTTAATCAAATTGATGTTGAATAATTTATTGAACTCAATTTGAAACGCTGAAGATTGCAAGTCGAAATATATTTAATTTCTAAGATAATAGTTGAATTTTCAATCACAAAAAATTTTATGCAGAAAGGCAAGAATTTTTATTACAAAAAGACCGATTTTCTGCAATGAAAAAATTAATTTCTAACCAAACAGTTGCACTTTCCAAATAGTTGAAGTTTCAAGGAAAAGGGACGAATTTTCATCAAAATATTTAAACTTTTAACCAAATAGCTACATTTTCAAGCCCAAAGGACAATTTTTTTAGACAAAAGTGGAATTTTTAACAATGAAGTAAATTGTTAACCATGAAAGATGGATTTTCAACTAACAAAGATGCAATTCTAAAATAAAAGATGAATTTGCATTTCAAAAGTATTAATTTTTAACTAAATAGTTGAATTTTCAATTAAATAATTAAACTTTTAGCAATATAATTAAATTAGTAACCAAATAGTTGAATTTTAAACATGCAAAGGTGAATTCCTAACCAATACGATTATTTTTCTACCTAAACACGGATTTTTAAAAGAGAAGATTCATTTTCTACAGAAAAATACGAATTTTCAAGAAAAGAGTCAAGTTTTTAAGCAGAAAGGTTAAATGTTTGAGACAGCTTAAAAAAAATGTAAACCGTTTGTGATAAATTTTTAACAAGAAAGTATTTTATCAATCATGAATGATAAATTTGGAACCAAATAGTTGAATTTGAAACAAAAATAGTTTTTTTTAACATAAATGGAACTTTCAGTTTAAGAAATTAATCTTCAACCGCAAAATTTTTTTTCCAACTAGATGAATTTAACTATAAAACTGATTTTTTAAAGAAAATTCTTAAATCCTCAGTCAAAACGATAAATTATGAATAAACAGGATTAATTATCTGCAAAAAAAAAGAGTTTTTGAAACAAAACATATATTATCTACCAAATAGTCTAATTTTTAATTTGTAACGAATCAATTTTCAATAAAAAATTGATAACCTATTTTTGGTATAAAAAAATTAATTTTAAAGCAAACAACGACGAATTTAAAGAGTAGTAGTTGAATTTTTAACTGAAGAGATGATTCTTCACAAAATTAATTTTCAACAAACCGAAAATGTGAATTTTTGACGAAATAAATGATCCTCATCTGGAAAGATTAATTTTCAATTCAGGAGATCAATTGTTCACCCAAACGGCAAATTTTTCACAATACAGGTGATTTTTTAAACAAATAGTTGATTTTCAAATAGAAAAAATCAGTTTCTAACTATAAATGAAATAGTTTAATTCTCCGTTGACAAAATTAATTTAAAAAAAGCTGATTTTCAACGAACAAGTTAAATTTTAAAACAAAGAGATTAATTTTTAACCAAAAAAAATTAATTTTCAACAAAATTTACGACTTTTAACCAAGTAGTTTGATTTTCATCTAAAAAAGATGAATTCTCGACAAAAAATGTAGTAGTTCATATGATAAAAAAACAGATTTTAATTTATAATAAAAAACAGTTCAATCCAATAGAAGGAAAAAATAATTTTCTACAAAATAGTTGAATCCTAAACCAAAGCAGATTAATTTTTAAAGGAAGAGTAGCACTTTTAACAAACAAAAAAATTAAATTTCTACCAAAAGAGATGAATTTTCAAGCAAAAAAGAATTTTCAACAAATGCGTTGAATTATCAATAAATGAAGATTTATTTTTCAGAAAAATAAATTTTCAATGAAATTATTGACTTTTCAATCCAAGAACACAATATTTCTACAAAACAGTTGACTTTTAAACCAAAAATATGAATTTTCAACAGGAAAGGTAATTTTTAAACAAAAAATGTCAATTTTCAACTAAATAATTGAAATATAAATCAAATAGTTTAATGTTCTACTAAATAGTTCATTTTCCAATTTAAAAATACTTTTTTTAGATATCGCATGAATTTTCAATTAAGGAAGATGAATTTTCTACTAAAAGAATAAAATTTTCAACAAAATAGTCGAATTTAAAAAAAAAAAAAGAATTAAAATTCAACTAAGAAAAGTTTTTTCAAACATGTAGTTGCATTTTCAACCATGTGCTTGTATTTTTATGCAAATTTTTTCAACAAAAAAAGATGTTTTTTCAAGAAATAGTTGATTTGTTAACAAAATAAATTAATTTATAAAAAAATAGCTGAAAATTCACCAAATTGGTCGAATTTAAAAAAAATGATCATATTTCCAACAAAAACAGTCGCTTTTTCAACCATATCGTTTCATTTTCAACAAAACAATTGAATATTTAAATCAGGTAATTTTCAACCAAAAAATATAATTTTTTACCAAAATAGTTGAATTTGCAACAACAAAAAATTAATTCTGAATCAAAAATATAATAGTAGAATTTTCAATTAAAAATAGTGTCAAGTTTGTATTTAGAAGATTTACTTGTGAAATAAAGTTACTAATTTTCATTTTCTCAAGCATTTCGAAAAATTCTGTAGAATTATTTTCTAAACAGTTTTTGAAATTTCGAAGAAAATGATTCAATTTTCAACCAAATAATAAAATTTTAAGCACGAAAAGACGATTTCACAATCAAAAATCGTGAAATTTTCAACTTAAATAATGAATTTTCAATCAAAAGGATAGATCTTCAACTACCAAAATTAATTTTCCACAAATTAGTTCAACCATGTAGTTGAATTATTATTAATTATTATTATTATTATTCAAGAAGATTAATTTTCTACCAAGAAAACGAATTTACAACAAAATTCATAAATTTTCAAACAAATTGTTGAATTTTCCACTAAAAACGATTAATTATCAACCAATAATGGAATAGTTAAATTATCAGACAAAAAAAATGATAAAAAAAAAAAATGATTCTGAACAAGAGAGTTCAATCTTGAACCAAATAGTACAATAAATTTATAATAAGAAGATTTGAATTCTGAACCAAAAATATAATGTTGGACTTTTTATTAAAAAAAAAACTTTTAAACAAAAATAGTTGGATTTTCTTTTTGGCTTTTATCAATTTAGTTTGTATATGAGGGAAGAAAACGAGAAAACAGGGAAAAAAGGGAAATTTTTTGAAAACAGGGGAAATAAAGGAATTATTTAAAAAGGAGGGGAATAGGGGAAAGAACTAATAAAATTTTAATTGAATATTAATTTCTCACATATTCTATTATTAGTTTATTATAACGAATAATTTTAACTGAATTCTAGATCCAAAGACATTAATAACAATGGTGTGAAATAATTGATTTTGTAATCAATTTCTAGCAAAATAGGATTCGATTAAAGGTGAATGATGTGGACATTAAATGTAGGAATTGGCACCACAAATTGTTCCTCCGGGCTTAACGATATTTTAAATTCTATTGCAGGTCTCATAAAATTTGAATGCTGCATTGTAACTGCAACAATAAAGATTATGAACGCTGCAGTTTAATTAATTTATACTCTTTACTGATCGATATAGAGAAATTATTTCCCAAAAATTCGTATTTCAAAGAAAATTTTCTGTGCAAAAGAAGTATAAACTTTTTCCAAGTCCTATATTCAACGAGAAGTTTCTTAAAAGCTTTCGTGTAGTTGTAAATTCTGGCTCGTAATTTGCATTATCTTAATTAGATCTTCTATCATAAAGCGCTCTCCATTTGGCACAAAAGCCTGGAAGGATATGATAATCAAAGTCGAGGAAAATCAAGTTCCAAACTTAATTTGAAATAGACAGTAAATGAAAATTTTTGATTTTATTTTACAGGATTTTTTTTATTATTTTATTTTTTATTTTACCTAATAATTACATATTTCACACTAGGGTGGTCCGAAATTGCATGTGATTTTTTTTCAATTCTTATCCACATCACCCGCAAATGTGTTTTAATCCACATAAAATCAATCCATTTTTTTATTACAAAAAAAAATGATAGATAGAGGTGACTCAAGCCCCATGAAATTTAACACGTATTTCCCACAAGAAAAAATAAAATTTCAACAAAGTTGATCGAATACCAATTGTTTAGAAGAAAACTTAATTTTAAAATCAAAAGAACGATTTTTTTTATCCAGAAAGACGAATAAACAAAAGTTAAGTGTCTTAAAATTATATAAGACTTGATGACAGAATAGTTGAGTTTTTAACAAAATAATTAAATTTTGAATAAAATAGTTGATATTGGAAAAAAAATGATAAGTTTTCACCTGAAACATTTTTTTTTTTTTTTAATTTAAACTTCCAACCAAGTAGTTTGATTTTCAATTAAAAAAGATTAATTCTGAATAAAAAATGTAATTGTTGGTATTTCAACTGAAAATATTTCATTTTTAAATCAAAAATAGCTTAATTTAACAAAAAAAAAAAAACTTTCCAACATAATAGTTAAATCTCTACAAAACAGTTGAACTATTTTCAAAAAAATATGAGTTTTAACCAAAAAGTTTTTGTTTTCAAGGAAATAGTTGAATTTGAACTAAATAGTTGAATTTAAAACAAATAGAGCTGGATATTGTTTTAAAAAATAATTTTTTTCACTAAAAACGATTAATTTTCAGGAAAAAGTGGAATAGTTAGATTGCAGTTAAAAATTTTCATTTTCAACAAAATAAAGATGAATTTACTACCAAAGAGATGGATCTTCAGCTAATGAAATTAATTTTCAACACATTAGTTGAACTTTCAACCAAGTATTTCCATTTTCGATCAAGAACATTAATTTTTTCCCAAGAAGGACGATTTTATAACAAAATTCATACATTTTTATCCAAATAGTTAAATTTTTTAAATAAAAAGTATTAATTTTTCAACAGAAAATGGAATAATTAGATTTTAAGTTAAAAAAAATTTAAGCAAAAAAAACGGTACATATAAAAAAAACAGTATCTATATATTGGCCTTAAAATTTGAACATCAAATATGGACAACGAAGGATTTTACAAACGAATAAAAGAAGAACATGGAGATTATGCAGTCTGGATTATAA
>JAABKJ010011201.1:0-10799 GCA_011634705.1 Andricus grossulariae
CGAGCAGCCTGCCTGAAAAGCATGCTGCCCTCTATGCAGCGGGGAGGCCAAGAGCACCTCATCCCTGATGTATCTCTGGACCAGCTTCTCCAACGTCTTCAGGATAAAAGACGTTGAGAAAAGACGTTCCCAGGTTTGGGAACGAAGGCCACTCTGTCATCCTTCCATGCCGATGGCACGTGTTTAAAGGCTATACTTGCCCTAAATAATTTCGTCAGAGGAGGAACGACTAGATCCATGCCTTCTTGTAAAAGCGCTAGATAAATTGCATCCACCCCTGGTGACCTAAAGGGACAGAAGGACCCTACGGCTCATTCCACCCTTTTGTAATCAACGACCTTAACGGCGAAATTTCAGTCGGTCCTCTCCTCCTCTTGGCCCAAGCCTTCCTCATCTTGGTTGGTTCGAAATCGCTGAAACCCCGGGAAGTGAACTTTCATCAGGTGATTCAGCGTTGCTTCTTCCTCTGCGGCAAATTGACCATTATCGAGCCTTATGACCCCGAGGCGAGCTTCCAGATTTTTTGCCAGGATCTTGTGGAGCCTCACTGTTTCCAGAATGTCTTTTCATTCTTCGCAGAAGCGCCTCCAATACTTTTGTTTATACTTTCTTATACTTTTATTGCATTTATACTGGGTCGTCTCATATGTGTCCCAGTCTGAAGGCAATTTAGTTCTATTTCCCTATTGCACAACATTCTTGTCTTGTTACAGAGTTTCTGCATGTAGGTATTTGACAATTCTGCTCCCTTCCTAGACTCAATTGTGCTTGTAAGGCAATTGTTCTCATATGATGTAATCAAAGTCCTTCGTAGAATATCCGCGGTGTGATCTAACTCATCAATGATACCATAGCTTGTGGGGAATTCCGCAAGCTTCACTTTCAGTTCCTCTTTATATAAGTTCTTGAAGTGTATTTCTGGGGTTTCTGATCTTGGAAACCACCGGTTTTCCTAGGGTTAATCAAAACACGATACATTTGTGGTCGGAGAAATACTCCTCGTCGGAGACTCTCCAGCCCACTACCCTGCTCCTCAGTACACCTGAACATAGACTCAAATTGAGAACCTCACTCCTGTTTTTAGTCCGGAATGTGGGAGAACCACCCCTATTCAGAATCTCTAGCTCTGTGCCTGCTATATATTCAATTAAATCTCTTCCTCTGTCATTGATGTTTGTGTTTTCCCACACCATGTGGTGAGAGTTTGCATCACAGCCCAACAGCAGAGGAATCTTGTTCTCTTGACAGTGCCGAATTAGAGCTGCCACCTGTCTTGGAGGCGGGGGTTCCTGGGCATCGGCCGGGATATTCACCAAAGCAATAAAGACCTCTTGATAACTGTGAGATATCTGTAGCAGAATTTAGGCACCAAGATCGCATCCATACCCTTGACGGCTATGCATGCCCTTGGCGCTTCTTCTCGTGGCTCATTATATATGAAGCCACGTCCTGACAGGCCACTAATCCTTTCCCTGTATAACAAGGGTTCTTGGATTAGGACAATTTCTGCCTGCACCACTGATAAGCGCCTGGCTAGAACCACCGAGGCGCCTTTACTGTGGTGCAGATTCATCTGCATCATGGGGATTCCCGTATCAGCCAATCAAAGGCTAATTCAGGGCCCCTAGATAGGGTCGATAATTCAGAGCCGCAAGGGCTCCAGAAGTTCGCACCGCTCGTTGTAGATTGCACCCTGAGGAGCCTTCCACCGCTAGCGGTGGGTTAGAAGAGGGTCCCAGATAGGCCACTTATTGTTTTTGTTTTGTTTTTCGTGTTTCATTCAATTGTCCACGAGAAGCTAGGGAAATTAGAAAGATCCCCCGCAAGGCCCTGCTTGGAAGGGGCAGGTCTGCATAATATGGGATTCGACCTGGTGTTCCAAAGTCCCCGTTAAGGCACCTCCTTTGAGACCCCGGTCTGTCCGCGTCTACTTAGGGAGGCAGGCCGGGATATTCAAGGATTTGTTAACCCTGGTACCATTCAGCCCTTGGTACGGCAATCACATCGTAGCTTGGGAGAATTAGAACTCGCGCTCTCGATATTCCAGGAGGCTTTGCCATTACCCCCTGGAAGTATCGCTCCTTATTTTATATTTTTTGTTGGTAAGGAGTGGAAATGCTTTTAGGAAAAATCCAGCTCGTTGGCAAGCCAAAGAGTTGGAGTGTGGAACTCGACCAGACGGCAATATCCACTAAAATCACTCCTTATCACTGCGCCTCTATTAACGGAGAGGCGTCTCCCCAAAGCTATAACAGCTAAATCCCCCTTTGGTCACCCAATTCCCATGAGATCTCTTGTAAGATGGAAGGTTACAGCGTTGAAGATCTTAAACGCTGCTAACCCTCCCATCAACACCCGAGAGGACACGATTTTATAGTCCTTCTGACAGAAACCTCTCCCCCAAACCCCACCGGGGCCAGTGCTGAATGCGAGCCCCAGACACCTTTCCAATTGAGGGTTCCAGAGGTGAAGGAGATGTTTTCTGGTGGGATACAGTATTCTTGTTTCCACCTCTGTCAATCTTTCCTTGACTCTTCAGCTGTTCCTGGTTCCATCCATCGATTCCGGGTGCCTGTGCCTAACATGCTGTCTCATACCGATCCTTGTAGGAAAGACTTAATCACAACCATCAAATTCGCAAGGAACCTATGATGGGTTGATCAACATCTCCTCCACAGGATGCCTCCATCTCTTATGTAACAACAGATCAGTATTCGACTTGCATATTCTTTTGCATCCCTCGAAATCGCATGGGAATCCCTAGCTCGGATTGTCAACTGTTGCAGCCGGTACCGATATGGCAAAAGACGTATTATACATGATAAATGAATTATTTACACTAATTTGGGATACAAATTTTGAAATATGACCGCAGTTCTAGTTTAGGTACACTCAGGTGCCTCTATGCAGGAAGAGTGCACTTTCCAAGGTCATATCTCGTAACCTATTACGGCAAGGACGCTTTTTTCTTGAACTCACGTTAAATTGACTCCAATTTTATATATTTGGTGAGAACTTTGTCGTGAGATCCACAGGAAACGAGGTATATTTTTCAAAAACACAACTTCTCCGTTTTTAGTCAACTCCACTTTTTTGCCCGTTAAAGCAGGCAAAAATTGCCAACTTTGAGGGGTCATAACGTATGAGCTATTATAGGTAGGACATTGTTCTTTTTTTGTAATCACAGAAAATTGTGTTTTCTTTCACTTACCAGCAAAACACTTTTCCATGAAGTAATTAGGTGTAAAGGTACACAGTGTTTTTCTAAACTTACTGATTTTTCGCTGCGAATCCAAAAAAGTGAGGATTTTTTAATATATAATAACTCGAAACCTAAGAAAGAAAGCGGATTCTTTTCTCAACAAAATTTTTTCATAATTTTGTCTTTTTCCTTTATGACATTTTGCTCTAAAATACAATGGCGATTATCCGTCCACGCGAAAGTAACTTTTGGAACTCTTCTCAAACAAACAAATAAAAGCTGTTTGGCAGTTGATCTGTTTTAGCATTTTTTTTATATGTCAAAAGGGACCACTTAACGAAACTTTCTCATTAAAAATATTGAAAGTGGGATTCTTCGGGAATTTTACTCATTATTTCGAGATAATGCCTGAACGACTCTATTATTTAACGTCACTGGTATATTCAGTACCGCTATTTTCGTTGAGTTGCTTGCTGGTTCACGTACTCAAAGTGGGAAAACCACTGATTCGCTAGTGATAAATAAAAATACTGATTCAACCACTCACAATTTCACTGGTCCAGTTTAAGAGAGTACATACTTTTAGCAACAAAATGGGAAAGTTTTCATAAAAATCTTCTTTCTTTTTTCTTTGTTTTTGCATTTTTAGCGTCTAGCTTGACTTATTTGATAATATTTTGTATATATTTAGATACGCCGCAGATTATTTGCTAACAAAACAAAACGCAGCAATAAAGAATGAGCTGAAAAAATTAGAAGGTTTCATGAAAAATTTGTATAAGTGGACAGGCAAAAAGATAGATTCAGCGCTTGATATGTATCACCTTTACTCGACTTTGGAAGCTGAAGAATATATGAATCTTACACTCGCAGAATGGACTAAAGGTGTCTATCCAGAAGGCGATCTTTTAAAAGGAACCGTTCTTGAATTTATGATACAGAATTATGGTAAACCAATGATAAAACGAAACGGGGGTAAGTTAAAAAAATGTGTGATTACCAGAAAAAAACAGTTATTATTTTATAATGTTTATATTATAAATGTTTATCTCATGCAAGTTTTGAATTAAAATACCGCTAAGTCCTATTAATGCATTCGCTATGGGTGTAATTATTTGTGTTTATTTCATGAGCACTTTGCTGTCTCATATGTATCAAATAAATTGCTTACTCATGAAGGCAGGTTTTTCTCTAACAAAAAAAAATTGAGACATGCAATATTTTTCAAGCTTATGTTTCTATCTCACCGAAAATCTTATTTTGAGAAAATCAGAAAGCCCATTAAAAAGGCCATCGATGTGTTCTGTTACAATAAACAACTTTTTTACTTACGGCAGTGTTATATTTCAAATCAAAATAAAAGTTCTCTTCACATAAACAATTTAAGCATTTTGTTTAAATTTTTTAATTGCTATTGATTAATCAATAATGGTCATCGATAGTTCGCCAATAGGTCAATCGACGCGCCTCGAAGACGCGAACAATTATGGTCGCTCATTAAAGGTTCTTCAGTTGGGCAATCGATGTATCTCGAAGACGCGAACAAATATATCATATACTACTGTTGTATTCCCAATATTAAAAAAGTTTTCCTTATGCCAACAAGATAAACAATATATTGTTTGAATTTATACATCGGTATGTCAATAGGTCAATCTACGTGTCTCGATGACGCAAAAAAACATGCCAGGTACAGAACTGTAGTATTCCTGATATAAACCAAGGTTTTTTATATAAACAGAATTACACACATTTTTATAACTTCGTAAATCGGTACTGGTGGGTTATAAAAGTTACAGTAATAGGTCGATCGATGCGTCTCGAAGACGCAAACAAATGCACTAAATATTGTTGTAGTTTGAATATCAAAAAAGTTTTTCTTGTATGAACAAGGTACAATTCGTCCAAATTTCTGATTATGAACAGAAAAGTTAGTGCACAGAAAAAATTCAGACACATACACATACACAAACATAATCACACGGGCGGAAATTTTTCAAAAATTGTATTTTCAAGCTCCTGGTGTCCAATTATATCGAAATAAGTCAAAAAGGTAGATTTGAAAGTTTAGGTGATTACAAACCTCCCTCTATGAGGAAGCAATATAAAATTGTTATTATTGAAAATTTTTGAATTTTATAGTATCTATTATTTGAAATACTAGAAATGGAGAACAAGAAAGTTTTAAGTAACCTATTTCTGATTAAAAAACGCTCATATAACATATTATCGTTAAAATATTGTAAATATTTTTTCAAATTCACATTTCTATTAAAAATACCAATTCTTCAGGAGAATTGCAAACCTAACCTTAGAGTGTAAAAAAGTTGAAAATCTCTTAAATCTTCCTTGAAATCTAATGATTTTTTAATAAAAATGTTAGTTTTTGACAAAAACATGATCAAATTCGAAATTATTCAAGAATGTACATTTTATTATTTGAAACAAAAAAATTGTATTCGACTCTAATTATTTTCGTTAAAAAATACCAATTTCAGGTAAAAAAAAAACGCTAAATTATTCGGCAAACGAAATTTGTTGAAAATTGTTAATATTTTTTTTAATCTAATACTTCTTTAATATAAATCTAAATTTCTGATGGAAAACTTTTTCACAATTCGAAATTGTTCAAAAAGACGAATTTTATTATTTTAAACAAAAATCATTAGATTTAAACCTGATAATTTTTGTTCAGGCAAATTATAATTCGAAGAGGAAAATAATTTTTAATGAAAATTAAAGAATGCTAATAACTATTTATTTTTCAAGTTTCTTTGTTTATTCGCTTTAAGGTTATATAAATACAATTTTTATAGGTTTCTCGAGAAATATCTAGAAAAAGTATCTAGAAAATTTCTAAACAATTTTTTTTTTATTTTACAGGATTTTACAACATTCTAGGAATAATTTAAGTCATTTTAAAATATATGTAGGACTATTTCACTCTTGCAAAAAAATAAAAAAATAAATTATATATCTGAAATCTTTCAACTTTAAATATATTTTTATTCTCTTAGAAACTTGAAAAATTCTTAAATATATTTTACACTGACTCGGACTATTTCTAAAATTATCTTGAAATCTTCCGGATTCGTTTTTTCATAATTTCATAAATCTTTTGTAATGTTTTAAAAAAATTTTAAATACTCTCTTAAAATTATTTTTTAACGTAAAAGATCACTTTAAATATTCCTGAGAATCTTAAGCAAAATTTGTTATTATCTTGAAACCATTCAAAATTTGTTTTTTAATATTTCAAAATTTTTGATTATTCAAATAAAAAAATTGAAACGTCTAAATATCTTTTAGAATGGTAAAAAAAATTCGCCGAATTAAAAAACGGCCAACAAACTTTCCAGATTCCTTTTTGATAATTTTGGAAATCTTTAGGAATATTTCGAAATTTTTTTAAATATTCTCCTAAAATAAATTTGGCCAAATAAAAAAATTATTTTAAAAATTTCATGGAAATCTTAATAACAAATTTTTATTCCCTGGAAACCTTTCAAAATTTAAAAAAGCTTCTTAATCTGTTGTTTGAAATCTTTACAAATATACACTTTGTTTTGAATTTGTGGAAATCTTTTCGAATTTAATATTATTTTTGTATGTTTTCAAAACTTCTAAATACCTCTTAACCTTATTCAAATTTTTGCTTAAATTTTGCCTTTAAATCCTCTACATTCTTTTTCAAAATTTTAGGAACTTATTCTAAATATTTCAAAATCTGTAAAAATATTGTCCTAAAATTAAGTTTTCAAAATTAAAAATCAGCCTAAATTTTTCCTGAAATCTTAAAAAAGTAAATTTTATTATCGTGAAACCTATTAAAAGCCTTATAAAACTCAAAATTTTATTTTAAAATCTTTGAAAATCTACACTTTGTTTGAAATTTGTTAAAGATTGTAAATCCTGCAAAAATAAAAATAATTTGTTTTAAAATCTTCCACATTCTTTTTCGACATATTTTAAAATATTTGAAGCTTAATATTAACCTTTTGAAATAAAACCTAATTCATAAAAAAAAAATCCCAGAAATCATATTGTCTGTACCCGTAATTTTAATTTTTTCCTAATATTAGAAAATATTTACAATTAGAATTTTTTCTTTCATCAATAATGTTTAGAAACTTTCAGATATATATTTTATCCTCAAATAAAATTAATTATTTGAAAATTTAGATTTACAAAATTGATGGCGCAGAAAATTCTTCATCTTTATACGAATAAATATTTTTTTTAGATAAATATTTTATTTAAAAACTAAATACATATAACCTCATTTGTTATAATTAAAAATAGAATTCTTTTGTTATTATTAAAACAATAATTCAAAACGTTATGAAGAGAAGATTGTTGCATTTATTCTTAAAGAATCATTTACAATTTAAATTCTCTCATTTTAGAAATAAATGTTCGGAATTAAAATTGGTTATTTGGAAATGCGACTTACAAAATTCTCAAAAATTTAAAGAACGAACTGAAAAAATATTTTTTCAGATAAGAAAAGTAGCAAAAGCGCGCGCAAGCATATTTTTAGATACCTCAAAAGAGATGTTTAATATTGTGGATCAACAATACAAAATTTCAGAAATAAAAAACGTCTTCATACTGAAACTAAACTAAATTATTGGAAAATTATCAATTTTGCTTTTTTTTTCGTAATCTACGTAATATACCCAATTATTATAGGTACAAATTTTTCTAAAGATAATTTATTGAGTTTCTATAATTTATTTTTAAAATATGATTTTCTCGCAGATATAAAATAAAAATTCATACAATTTTACAACTTAAAAGCTCTTAGGAATATTATTTAAACTATGACAAAAGATTGAAATAAAAAAAGTTAATCTTCTTATAGAAGCTTAATATATTTTTTAATTGTTTGATTTATTAATCATTCTGGACATTTTTAAATAGTTTATCCAGTAACTTGTATTTTCGAAAAGCTACAAAAAAAATAAGGTAACAACTTTTTTTTTAAAGTTTCGAAGATATAGTTTTCCCATTATTTTCAGTATTTCCAATTAAATTAATAGAGAAAAAAGTACTTATTCAGCTATCTATATAAAAGTAAAAAAAGCTCATTGGCAATATTGTTATATTTCCAAAATAAAAAAATCTTTTTATAAACAAGGAAACTCATTTTGTTGAAAAATTTAAAAACGATATTGGTAGGTAATAGTAGATGATGAAAAGTTGTTAATTATGGAAATCGATGCGTCTCGAAGAAGCGAACAAATATGTTATATACATTATAGTTGTATTTCCAATATTAAAAAAGTTTGCCTTATATCATCAAGATAAACAACATATTTTTTCAATTTATAAATCGGTATTGCTAGATCATTAAAGGTTATAGAAGGTTCGTCAATAGGTCATTCGATGTGTCTCGACAAATACCCTGCATGTAATATTGTCGTGTTTTGAATATAAAAAAAGTTTTTTTTCATATAAAGAGAATAAACCATTTTTTTACACTTCATAAAACACTACTGGCGGGTCATAAAAGCTTCCTCAACAGGTCAATCGATGCGTCTCAAGGACGCGAACAAATACTCTATATATAATATTGTCGTAATTTGAAAATCGAACAAGTTTTTTTCATATAAACAGAATAAACCATTTTTTATAACTTCATAAATCAGTATTGGTAGGTCATAAAAGGTTAATCAATAGGTCAATCGATGCGTCTCAAGGACGCGAACAAATACTCTACGTGTAATATTTTCGTGTTTTGAATATAAGAAAATTTTTTTTCATATAAAGAGAATAAACCATTTTTTTAATCTTCATAAATCAGTACTGGCGGGTCATAAAAGTTTCATCAACAGGGTAATCGATGCGTCTCAGGGACGCAAACAAATACTCTACAGGCAATATTGTAGTGTTTTGAATATCAAAACAGTTTTTTTCATATAAACAGAATAAGCCATATCTTTATAACTTCCATAATCAGTACTGTTGGGTCATAAAAGGTTCATCAACAGGTCAATCGATGCGTCTCAAGGACGCGAACAAATACTCTAGATGTAATATTGTCGTTTTTTGAACAGCAAACAAGCCTTTTTCATATAAATACAATAAACCATTTTTTTACAACTTCAAAAATCAGTACTTGTGGGTCATAAAAGGTTCATCAGTAGGTCAATCGATGCGTCTCAAAAACACTAACAAATACTCTATGTACAATATTGTCGTATTTTGAAAATCAAACACGTTTTTTTTCATATAAATAGAATGAACCATTTTTTTAAACTTCATAAATTAGTACTGGTCGGTCAAAAAAGGTTCATCAACAGGTCAATCGATGCGTCTCAAGGACGCTAACAAATACTCTTCATGCAATATTGTCGTGTTTTGAATATGAAAAAAGTTTTTCTCATATAAACAAAATAAACCATTTTTTCAAACTTCATAAATCAGTGCTGGTGGGTCATAAGAGGTTCATCAGAACGTCAATCGATGCGTCTCAAAAACGCTAACAAATAGTCTATGTACAATATTGTCGTATTTTGAAAATCAAACACGTTTCTTTCATATAAACAGAATGAACCATTTTTTTAAACTTCATAAATTAGTACTGGTCGGTCAAAAAAGGTTCACCAACAGGTCAATCGATGCGTCTCGAGGACGCTAACAAATACTCTACATGCAATATTTTTATGCTTTGAATATCAAAAAAGTTCTTCTTGTATAAACAAGGTAAAATTTTTCTTTTCAAATTTCTAAACGCAAAAATAAACTACTTCTAAATAGTCTATCTAACTCAAAATCCTATAAGAACTAGATATTAATCGGAGCTAAACTCCATCCAGATTTCATGATCTCAACTCATTTAGGTCATTACAAACCTCCCTCTATGAGGAAGCAAAAATAACCCCTAAGTGCCAAATCATCTGGTGTAGCTCTCCCGAGTGTGATCCATCACCCTTAAATGTCAAATCTTCCTCTCCATCTCTCGCCAGCCCCAATAGTAATACCTGAGTGTCAAATCCCCTGTCCAGCTTTTCCCAATCCCAAAAATGATCCCTGTCCATCTCTTCTCAGCCCCAAAAATCACCCCTAAGTGTAAAATCTCTTTTGTACAGCTCTTGAAAGATCAGAAATGAACCTTACGTAAAAAATCCCCTCGGTCAGCTCTTCCCAGGTCCCAAAATCACCCATAAGTATAAAACTTTTTTTTCGGCCCTCTCCAGCCCCAAAAATTACACCTGAGTACGAAAATCCCTTGTCCAGCACTCCCCAAAAATGCAAATTTAATTTATTTTAATTGTTAAAATACGTTTTTTGCATACATTTATCTCGGAAAAATATTTTGTAACATATTATATATCCAATAAATTAATTAGTTCTAATGAAAAGTGCAGAAAACATTATATTGATGATTAAATTCGAATACACTTTTCACAGAGTACCAATGATAACTCTACAAAGTGAACATTAAATTTTTAGCATTGAAATATGTAAATATTATAACCTGTTAAAATAGTAAATTTCAATCGAATTTTATTTTCATTGACATTTATAATGATTATTGAAAATTGAAATTAACGCGTAATTGAACTAAATTATAAAAATTTATATATATTTT
>JAABKJ010011202.1:0-10798 GCA_011634705.1 Andricus grossulariae
GGGAAGGGGACTTTGTATGCGTAAGTAGGTATCAAACCGAAACCAATGGAGATACGATGGAAATCTTTGTATCATTGGTTTTCTCGGAAACTATCACTCGCAGAAAAAAATGTTGGTCACAAAAAATGTGCATTTCAATGAGATGTACAACTTTTGTTTGAGATTTTTTCGAATTTTGCATATTAGTTAAGATAAACGCAAAAAACCATGATTTTCATGGTTTTTTTTTCACGATTTCACCATGGAAATCGCCGAGTCGCTAACTTTCACTATCATTTTCGTAATCAGCGCATGAAAATACATAAATATACATAGTATGAAAGAAATCGTCGGTTTACGGCTTTCGGAAGTTTATCCCAAAATTATTTAAAAATTATAATTAAAAAGATTCTTATTTGCATAACTCTCAATTCCTAATTACAACTGGCCTGGGAATTCCAGAAAGTCAGGAAAATCAGTGAATGTCAGGGAAAACCGAACAGAGTCGGAGAATTTTCATAAAACTAAAGTTGAAGTGAATTTCATTCAATTTCATTACTTTGTTGAAAATTTCAAATATTTGTTAAAAAGTCATCCTTTGTGGATAAAAATTCATCTTTCTGGGTTAAAATTTCATCTAGTTTGATGAAAATTGCATCTTTTTGGTTTAAAAGTCACAACTGTTTGGTTGAAAATTAATCTGTTTTCATTAAGGAGTCAACTGTTTTGTTGAAAATTCGTTTTTCTTTTATATTGAATTGAATTTTTTTGTTAAAAATCAAATTTCTTTTGATTGAAATATCAACTATAACATTTTTGGTTAAAAATTCATCAGTTTTTGTTGAAAATTCAACTACTTTGGTAAAAGTGAACCTCACCATTGAAATTTTCCACCCATTTAAATTGAAAAGACAAAGGGGTAGTAATTTTTTATAGCACTATTTTCAACCTGTAATTACGTCATGCAGACTTAAAAATTATAGAACAATTTTTCAGTATTTTAGAACTTTTATTATTTTAATTATTCTAGATATCGAAAAATCAATGCGAGAGTTTGTTTGAAATCGTGAAAAACCTACAAAAAATTTGTGATAAAAAATGAAATAAATTGTAGAAGATCGACTTTAAATGCTAAATTGAATTAATTTAAGTATTTAAACCTAATAAACAGTTGTCCGGGGTCAACAAATGTTAAAAAAAAGGTTTTCCTTAATTTTGCGATTTTTTTGTGGTTAGGATTTTCAAAATTTATTGGACATTTACTTTAAAATATTTGTAAAATTTCGCAGGAAAGACGCCGTTTATAAATAATAAGAATAGTTTTAAAAAAACGTTTATAAAGTTAGATGTTGTATACAACAGATTTGTGTACAATTCAACTGTTGTACGACGTATCATACATATGTATAAAGTACGTAGAACATATAGCACATATTGCATTCATAAATACAATATTTATTGAAAGTCTACAAAACATTGCCGCACCATACATTACTCCCTCACTTTCAACCAACGCATCCTATCTTCTGCTCTGCGTTAAAGCCATAATGCGGTAAGAATTTTTTAATCTTTCAGTGGCTTTTACGACCCCTCTTGCCAATTATTTATTGTCGCGTTTTTGTGCAATTTCTATTGTCTCTTGGCCCATGAACATCTCCGGTTTTTTCATAATTCCGGTCACAGTCCTTTTGCTTCCAAGATTATACTCACAGACGTGGTTTCGAAACAAATATCTCTTTTGAGCACGTACTCTAAATAACATTGTGCGAGCTCTCGTTAGCGTTTTGTGTTAAGCAGCAGGCACACCGAATGAACAATGATTCGTTCATGAACTTTTAATATAACGGAAGTAGCTTTTCAAAGCAAACTTTATTTAGAGGCGTATGCACATTTTTTGCTTGCGATTCTGGTGATTTATTATTTTCTATTGCTGCTTGGTAGAAACACCAAGAACATGGACCTTTAGGACATTTGGATTGTTGAGGTTCTTCATCAGTGGACGCAGCATGGTAAATTAATGCGTATATTGTATCTTCCATTGCCTACTGAAAAAATTTTATAATTAGATCATGTGTATACAATATACGTATACATTAGCAATATATTTCAAGCCGTTTTGAATTTTTTAGCAAAAGTATTCATATATCACTTTCAGGAAAGAATCACATTTTTCTGATATATTTCACATATGTTTTATACTTTTATACATGGTTTTTCGAAAAATATTTTCTTGGGTATATACCTGAATATCGCCCTTGTTCCTATATATAGCCTTTTTATAAGACTTGGCGATCTTTCGAATAGTAGTTTCTTTCAATTGACCATAGCCACTATGTAAGAGTAGCTTTGCAAACTCCTTCCTCTTTCACGATATTTGTGAGTACATTATATACTCTGACCATAAAAGTAAAACATAATGTCAATGAAATATCTATTTCTAAAAAATTATTTAAAAACAGTACGCGAAATATATTTTATTTGCCTCTGGTCTACATGATTTACACATTCACCCTTTATCAATTCATATTCTGATCCATGTACATTTAGACTGACAAGGTGATTGAAAGTTTTCGCATCCTCGTCTGAAAGCAATTTAGTGATTTGAAAACCGTATTGTACTGAACGTTTCCAAATTGCTTCCGCTATTGAAGTTTCCATTGCTCCTGAAGAACCAAAGTGATTTTTTTGACAGTGAGCAGCGTGTTCTTGTTGCCATGCAGCATACTCTTGTGAGTCTTCACCTAGTTCAGCTGCTGCTATAGGACATGCAAGACACAATTTTTTCATGAAGTCAAAATCCATCACGAATCCAGTTTCGAATTCAATGGCACAACCAACTACTTGATTTGATCTGTAACCGCGAGTATGCAAAGTCTGGTCGTAACTGATTGCAATATTTAAACTTTCTTCTTATTCTGCTTCGTTTTCCTTCTCTTCTTCGTTTTCTCCTCTTTCTTCTCCTTCTTCTACTACTTCAGCGTCGTTTTCTTTTGTGGTTCCTTCACTTACTAAATTTTTATTTTGCATGCAACTTTTCTTTACAAGAGACCGGCATTCCTTCAACATTATTTGCGTAAACTTATCAATACAACCAACCAATTATTTCAAATAGTCGTCGAAAGTTTACTGTGCAAAGGGATGCATATTCATAAACATGGAAAACTGTTCAATTCCAGTGTACCCCTTTCCCGTGTACATAAATGCAGCAACTATACGTAAATGTATATCAGAAGACGGTCGAGTAGTTCCTTCAGACTTTGCACGCTTAGATGTGTATGCTTCTGTTATTGTACCTTTGAAGCCTTTCATTTTACAGTTCTTACATTGTAGAATGATTTTACCAGCAAATCCAAGGCGTTCATCAGCTAAGTCAAATTTCAAACAAGTTCCAATACAAGCAACACATTTTACTTTGAGTAATAAACCATTCATCTTTTATAAATCAAGAAAGACATATTGACAATTATTATTGCCGATGTTCACTTCTTTGGCGAGTGTATGAAACTTTTTTTCAATGCAAACGGTCTTTTCAGTTAACCTCTGTGACTGACTTTCAAGTCCAGCGTCATTGTCTTCAGGAATATTATTAGCTTCTACTAGACAGATTGCAGGAAATTTATTCTCTTACTTGAATAGGTTCGTCAATATTATTTACTTACATAATGTAGCGGATCTATTCAACAAATTCTACATTGCTAAGACGGATATGAATATTATACTAAAGCTAGAAATGCACTATTTCTTCAAAGAATGCAACGTACACTAATTAAGCTTGTACGGCGTTAATTGAAGAAAGTACCCTACACAGATATTGGTTATAAATTCCTATATAGTGTGTATTTATTATAAAATAAATGGTAAAAACGACACTCAAAAGAGGTTTTCTTTGAGTATAAATAAATTTATGGTTGAATTCGCAGAGAATAGGCAAATAATTTTTTGTAACATGAAAACTGATATATAATTACATAAAAAAAATGTTCGCACTTCGTACAACTGTTTATTAGGTTGGAATGATTGAAATTTAAACTTTACAGTCGATCATCTTCTACAATTTATTTTATTTCTAATCGGCAATTTTTTAGTAGGTTTTTTTAACGATTAGAAACAAACTCTCGCATTCAGGCTTTACAATTCATATAGGTTGAAATTTCAGCAGTGCCTCCCCTTGAACATTAATTTCTTTTTGTGGTTCATTTATCACATGAGTTGAGAAAACTTTTGTTTTTTTACAAATTTAATCACTTCGTTGCAATTTTTCTTTTGGTTGCAAATTAATTTTTCAACTGAAAATTGAACTAAATTAACTAATTCACCTTTTTGGTTGAAAATTCATTCATTTGGTAGAAAATTTAACTATTAGATTAATTTCATCAGAAATTTTAATATTTGGTTGAAAATTCATATATTTTGTTGAAAATTATTTCTTTTTGGTGGAAAATTAATCTTCTTGATTTAGAATTTATTTTTTTGGTTAAAAATTAATTTCTTTAGTCGAACATTATTTTTTGAATTGAAAATTAATTTTTCAACTCAAAATTTAAGTATTCCATTTTTGGTCGACAATTAATTTTTTTTATAGAAATTTAATCTTCATGGTTTAACATTCATCTGCCTTATACAATTCTATATGACTATTGTCCCTAACAGTGTTTTAAATAAATTTAGTCAGGGAAATTCAATGAATTTCCAAATAGACGATGTGTGGCAATCCTGCTAATTAAATGATAATAATTATTATAATAAATTTTGATTGCTACGATTCTTTCGATTCAATCAAATTTTTTATCAGCGCAATCAGAAATTGGAAGTTTATCTTTTGAAAATTTTCGACTGTAACCGATATATTTTGATCAAATATTGCAAATATCAAAGGTAAGTATCGATAATAATCAATTCAATTCCAAGACTTGTATAGGTATTACTCCTCGGGTTCCTTGATGGTGTCAGAACTCAGCACTTGAGTGACAAAGACTAATGCTTTCACTAGGAACCAAGGTATTCGTAATTACGAAAAGATATCTATCTCGTCTTCTTTTCGTTTTAATTCTTTTCGACATTCTTTTCCCTTTTCTCTTTTCTTATTTTTCAATATTCTTAATCTTTTTCTACCTGTCGATAATTCGAAGTGGCACATGCGTAAATGAACCGTCACTCCATTCTATCCGAACAAAAGTAATGATTTTTAATGCTTTAATAATTGAAAACACTTTAAATAGCAATCTTTCGATGTAGAAGATGTTCTAATTGTTTTAATATTATTCATACTATTCAAATGAAACGCCGTATGTGTTTATAAAAGGGTTATCAGAAAGTACGAGACAAAATCCTCATATTGTTTGAATTTAAATTCAAAATAAAAATGATTAATAAAGTGATTTTATAAAAGAAAATATAACCTTACTGTAATTTAAAAAAACGACTTTTTTGTGTCACGATAATGAAAATTTCGGGTCTGGATCATGTCAACTCCCGGCAAGTCACATTGCAGCAAGTCATATTGTGGCATCGCTCATTCAGAAAAATGAAAAGCCCACAACACAGTGGAAAAAGTGCGGTATGTCACATTCGCGGCAAGTCACATTGCCGCATATCTCATTCGAAAAAATGTGAAGTCTAAGAAAAATTGTTAAAAGTGCGGCGAGTAACATTTGCGGAAACTCACATTTGCGGCATATCACATTTGTGGAAAGTCACATGGAGGACTCTCTCATTCGAAAAAAGATAAAGTTCGAGAGATGCCGCAATGTGACTTGCTACGAATGTACCTTGCTGCAATGTGATGCCGCAATGTGACTTGACGCAAATGTAACTTTCTAAGGGTTGGCATGACTTAACCCCGAAACTTGTAATAAACAGTTTTTCGAAATAGCCTTTGAAGCATAAAAGCAAATGCGATCCATTATTATTACTAAAACCAACTGAAACTATAATAGCAAAGTAATTTTGAAAAGAAATAGTGCTTTTTAAAAACTTGTATTTCTATCTCAATAGAACTGCAATTGAAACTCACTTTAAACATTGAAAAAAAAATCAAAACTCTTCAAGTCTTCAATCATAATTCTTTCTATCAATGCATCCAGATTGTTCTTGTATGTTTCTCGGCGAGCCACAAAAATCTCGCGGCAAATCAGAAATCCCTGGTTCGATATTATTTAAGGTGTGAGACAAGTAATCGTTATGATATCATGGCTATATATTATATTCATGGACAAGTGTCTAAGGATGGCCCTCTTCGACGAAGAAGGTGTGGATCTCGTAACAGTAAAAGTGCGTGGTTTAGCCTTCGCAGATGATAAGGTTGTTATGGCAGAACCAATCGAAGACATGCAAAGAATGTTGAACAAACTGAATACAAGTATGAAGAGCATGAACCTCAAAATTAACGTAAATAAAACAAAAATTATGGTGATGGAAGGAAAGCGTGAGAAAACAATCTGTAACATTGTCTTAAATGGTGAGAGAATAGAACAATTTGATAAGTACATATATCTTGGTAGCCTATTCATTAGTGACGGAAAGATAGATGGGGAGTTAGGTAGGCGCATGAACGAGGTTAAGACGGTTATCGGTAGAGCAGGGCCCATTGTTAGAAGTAAAAATATATCGAATGAAGCTAAAATGGCAATGCATAATTCTATATTTATACGGGCTGTGCTATGCGGTAGCGAGACATGAACGTATCAGGAAAAGGATAAGAGTAAAATTAAGGCGATTGGCATGAAATCCCTGTCATTGTATGCGGGAAAACACTGATAGACAAAGTGAGTAACGAGATAATCCTCAAAGAATGCGGTTACAGAAGAGACAAGTAGTTGAGATATGGGAAAGAAATTGTTTAGGATGATTCCGGCGTGTTGACAGAATGAAAGGTGCACGATTAAAGAAACAAGTTTATCAAGGTAAATTAAATCGCAGTGTGCCCAGATGCAGACCGCGAAAAGAATGGTCAGAGTGTGTGAATGAGACCCAAATTCTAAGAGACATAAGCCATGGAAACACGAGAGGTTTCATGGAAAAATGCATGGACGTGAAAGAAGCTAGAGAATTATGCCAGGGGAGAAAAGTGTGGCAACAAATAGTTTATGAAAACAGTTTCAGTAGAGTGAATAATTTCTGAAATAAAAGACCTTGGATACTAATTGGCCTGAGCGGGGAACCTTACATGACGACTTGATGAGGCTCTCCACTTGGTGTGATCGCTAGAGAGATTGATCAGCAACCTGGGTCGGAGCAGTGTTGCGAAACAAACGAATAATACGGGAATTCTAGATCAGTCTAAAAAATCTAAACCTCCTTCCTCACATTACTCCCTTCCTTACCAAGTGAGTCACTGGCTATAATCACCAAGAAAAAAAAAGTTACGTGGTTTCGTAATGATACTCGCACGTAGCTGCGTATGAGGTTTATACACTCTATTAAATAAATTTGTAAACGCGTCTACAATATTTTGCTGCGGAAATAGCTTGGTTCCCGTATATTTAATAATGCCCGGAATTCTTGAAGTTTTGTTCATAACATTAATGTGTGAATAAAAAGTAGAGGGCGAACTTTGAATACTGTTCTCAATCTTAGCGAGATAAGACGCATATTTTTTTATCGTATATTTTGTAGAAGATCTAAATTCTCTGAAGACATGTAGATAATAATCATTGTGGGTGTTATTATATTTATTCCTATAGATTTTTTAAGATCTGAAACTATCAATTACTTGTTTGGTGTACCATGGGGAGGTAGTTTCGTTTGTTTCTGTTAATCGCTGATGAGTACGTACCAATTTCGTCATCCAAGATATCATAGATTTTATCATACTTGTATCTCTTAGACTTGGAGTTCACATTGAAATTTATGCATAATATGCAACAAATGGTAAAATTTTAAAATCGCAAGGAATTACTTAACAGGGAAATGTAGAGAATACAGCATCAAGATATCTGTTCATAAAATTAAGCACGTCATTAAATTTCATGAGCTGAGAAAATTCTTGGAATGTACATAGTATAGCCGCTTCGCGAGCATAAATTCCTAAAGACACAGAATCATAAAATTTGGGAACGTCAAAATCCCCTGCAATTAGTACTCTATCATTCCATAGTAGACTTCAGGCGTACGTAGCTTTTAGAAAATTATCTAGCTCTTGATACCAGACGTCAGGAGGATTGTATATAGCTAATAAGAGAAACGCGCGCGTTACCCTCAACAATAATTTTGACGGCTACAATATCCAATTTGGATGTCTAGTTTGTAATAGTACTTATATCAATTGATCCTGAGATAATTCTCGACTTTATCGCAAAAAGGACCCGCCCCCCCCCCTCACCTTTATATTAGGCTTCAGCCACGTTTCAAAGAAAATCGATATCTCGTAATCTGAGGTATCAGGTGAAATAATAAGATCCTTATTTTAGTATTTAAATCTCGCACATTCTGGTAATATATTCTGATTTAATTGAGTTGACCTGAATCTACAACATACGTGCAAGTGAGGTTGACAGTGGAATCAGTGGAATCATCTAAGTAACGGCAATTCACGGCAATTAGGACAATTACAACAATATTTGACGTAGAAATCTACAGAAACACGTTTTTGATGTTTATTTCACGGAAATATTATATTTTTATTAAACTAAAGCTTCAGGCAATCACATTTTGCTAAAAAATCGATTTTCTCATCTGTGCTCACTTCTCCAGCCTAATCTATCCAAACCATTCACACCAAATTTTAATGAGAAGTCTGTAATAACATATTATCAATTCATGTCGCAAGACTTCCCATCTTAAATAATTTGGAAAATTTTACGTATTAAGTGTGAAAAATGAAAATTCAGACATGCTAAAAATGATAAAATTTTAAAAACTTTTCCAGATATCGAAAAATCTTGCAAAAATTATCTGGAATCTGTGACTACAGACTTCTGTTTAAAATTTGGTGTAAATCGGTTGGATAGATTATGCTTCATATTTGAGCACAGGTGAAGAATTTTTTTTTTAACAATTATTCAACAATAATGCATTTTTTTCTAAAGAATGAGATATGTTAGTTAAAAATTTTATAGAAAATGAAGTATCAGTTATGTTCAGTTAATCTATTTACTCTTTTCATTTTGAATTGAAATTTAAAAATCCAATCGAAACTTTAATTGACTAATCTGGTACCATTTCATTGAATTGAAGAAATTTAAATAATTTAATCAATTTTGGCGAAAATTATTTCAACAGTTGATTCAATTTTTATATTTATCAAATGAGCAATTCAAATCAAATTAATTGAGCGTACCCATCTTATCTTTTTCAACTACAATAAAACCTGAAATCCCACCAGAAACACCTACAATGCAAAAAATATGTCAAGTATAACTATTTGAATTTGCGAAATCAAAGTTGGCCAAGTAATTTGGGGAAAAATATTCATAATAAAATATATGAAGAAACATTCTTATAAAGTAAATTTTTAAATAAATTTTAAGAAGCCATATTAGACATTATAAAACATGGCGGCATTGAATGTTATGAGGAAAATAATTTAAATAAAAAATTTCTGGGTATGAAAGACTGATGGTAAAATTTAATCTTGCCAAGTTGTGTAATATCTTATTATGAATATTTTTTCCAAATTAATTGGCCAACTTTGATTTCACAAATTCATATACATTCTAAAAACAGACTATTGACTCTCAAACGATTCCTTTCACTATTAAAGGATTTTCCATTCAAAATTGGCATGAGAGGAAATCCTTTCACAGTTTAAGGATTGTCGTTTCAAATGCTATCCTTTAACTGTGAAAGGATTTCCTTTGATCTTGAAGGGAAATCTATTGTCGGACCAAAGAAAGAATAATGTGTACGTCAAAAGAAAACTTATTGCATGATATTACGTGCAAGTAATGTACAAAAGCCGAACTTTGGTGAATGTAAATATAAAATCGATAATTATCAACTCTATAACAACAATCCGTTCTAGATTTCAGCCTTAAAAAATTTAAAGGTACAACTTTGTGTGCAGTACAAATTTGTCATACGTCAAAAGCGTAAAAAGCAATTATAAGTGAGGTTATGCGTACACGTACCTTCCAAAGTGTTCGCGTCACAACCTGGGATTCCTAATTTTTTGAAGAAATTCATTTTCAACATCATTTCGCACGTTTCTTCATTCATGCGCAGGCGCACTTTCTCCGCTAGCCAAGAAATGAAATCCTTTAATAGTTTAAGGAATTCTTTTCAAAGAGAGTTCAGAAAATTTTTAAACAATTTAGAGAATTAAAAGAATTTGGAAGAATTCAGAAGAATTTGGAAGAATTCAGAAGAATTCAGAGAATTCGAAAGAATTCAAATAATAGCGGAAGAATCCATAGAATTAGGAAGAATTCAGAAGAATTTAGAAAATTCGAAAGAATTCACAGAGTACAAAAGAATTCACAAGCTTCAAAAGAATTTACAGAATTAAACAAAAGAATTCAAAAGAATTTAGAGAATACAAAAGATTTCAAAAGATTTCAGAGAATTTAAAAGAATTCAGACAATTAAGAAGAACTCAGAGAATTCGGAAGTATTAAGAGAATAGCGGCAGAATTCAGAGAACTAAGAAGAATTCAAACAATTAAGAGGAATTTAGAAAATGCAGAAGAATTCACAGAGTGCAAAAGAATTCAAAAACTTCAAAAGCATTCACAGAATTTAAAAAAATATAGAATTTCAAAAGAATTTAGAGTATAAAACAGAATTCATAGAGCTCAAAAGATTTAAGAGAATTTGAAAGAGTTCAGAGAATTCAATGAATTCAGCCAATTGAGAAGAATTCAGAAAATTCAGAAGAATTCAG
>JAABKJ010011203.1:0-10798 GCA_011634705.1 Andricus grossulariae
CAATTTCAGAGTGCCGAGAATATCGTGCGGATTTCGAGAAATCAGCTTATCCAGTCTAGTCGCCTCAGCTCCCTTCTCGATGTCTGCGCAAAATTTGGTCCAGCTTTCTTGCTTTGCCTTACGTATTGCACCCCAATATTCATCCTTCATCGCTGTGAATGAGGTCCATAGTTCCTTCGTTTTGCCAGTACTGGCACGTCTGAACCTCTCTCAAGTTTTCCTGAGAAGATTCTTCGAGTCTCACATTCCACCAGTGTGTCTCTACAGCCTTTTGGACTCTTGTAGCTCGATAATTACTTTCACAAGTAGCCTTTATGACTCACGTGAAAATTTTGGCTGCCATTTCCAGGGTATCCACGTCTCGAATTGACCTCGGAACCTCTGAAAGTGCACATGTTAGCTCCGTGGAAAACTGAACCCAGTCGGTTCTTCTTGGATGTCTGACCCATTTGGGTCAGTGGGTACGAGGGATTCCAACACGAACTCTATCTTTGAATGATCTGAGAGGGTGGGTTCATCTGAGACGCTCCACCTCTTGATATTATCTCTAAAACTACAGGTACAGAGAGTGATGTCAATGACTTCCTCTCCGACCGAGTTACGGAACGTCGGGGTGTTCCCCGTGTTAAGAATATCTAAATCAGTAGTGATTAGGTATTCCAGTAGGGCATTACCTTTTGAGTTGATGTCCGTGCTGCCTCACAAAGTGCTGTGGGAATTAGCATCGCATCCCAGCAGAAGAGGAATATCCCTTACCTTGCAATATTCCACCAGTGTACATACCTCCACTAGTGGGTTGGTATCCGTGGCTATCACCATCAGGTCTCACGAACAAGCAAGCCTCTCAAGCATCTGGACAGCGTTAACTCCCTTCGCAGTATGCAGGCCCTTGGTTTGGCCGCCTTGGGGTCCCTGAAACAAAAAAGACCTCCTTCTGTCCCTGGCCGACAACCCTCAAAAGTTGGCCTGTCCAAAGTGATAGAAGGGTCTGTTGTTGGGAGCCGCAAGAGCCCTCGTCGGGGACTCAGGAATCTGCAGAACTTGTAGATGACTGGTGCCTCCTGCTGTGTCCTCTTCCTTAGGCCTATCGTGCCTGAGGATTCGCCAGGACTCTGTCTTAAGTGAGGGGTTGAATACCTCCAACCACCGGAGTACCTCAGACGGGTCTTCCAGTTCACCCGGGAAGCACGCCGTGGCCCTCACCATCTTCTCGAGCAACTCAAACCCACCCACCTTAAGAGCTGCACCTTCCCACGGCTTTGTCTCGACCACTGCTTTGAGTAGCCAAGCTTTAGCCGCTAGGTCGGCTGCCAGAAATATGAAGACCGCTCCCCTGCAGAAGGAGGTCACGAATTTTGACCATTGATCTGGGGACACTCTTTGGAGCGCCCTCCAGGTAGCCTACCTGAAGATCTCGTACTGCTCCGTAGTGAGCATTGAGTCCTGATAGTTGGTATCGGCCACCACCATCGTTGGGGGGTTAGTCCTCTGAGCGGCCGTCAGTCCAGCTCCCGACGACTCTCTGTTCGTCGGCTAATGGGCCGCCTTGTGCCTCTTCAAAGGCTTAGCCACCCCCGATTGGGTGTCCTCTGAGCCCCTTCCTTTCTTCTGGGCCTCAGTGCTGGAAGCTGGCCCTGTAGCTGCCGACGTTTCAGCTCCCGCAGCTGCTCTGCTAGCCTGCTGCGCTTGCCTCTTCAGTCTCCTTTTCAGGTAATAGCTTGGTCACGTCACCCACTCGTTAAATAGCTTTAAGCGGATTCTTTTAGTAATTAATCAATTATATTCGGTTTTCTTTATCCATGCATACAGATGGCAACTCGTCTTTGATAAAAGGGACAATCATGTAAGCTTTTTTTTTAGGTCTACATGCATGTAGAAAATGCAAATCATCACTAGAGTCGTTCAACAGCTCTTATAAAATAAATCTTTTTTAAAAAAAGAATTGAACATTATTAAACCTCAGCCATTTAGTTTTAATTAAATTTTATATTTGTGCTGAATCAGAGAAGTCCTATTAATTTTTACGATTTTATCACGCCAATTCTGATTCACGGCTGTTTCTAACCGCTTACAGAAAATAACCTACTTCCGATTAAAATGTACGCTTCTACGATTCATCAGGTTATGTAACCATAGGGCGTCAATCGGCAAACTTCTTCTGGGAATGCCGATTCAAAAGTTTCTTTTCCACGAACTATTAGGGCTATTAGGGCTTCAAATCACGCTGTAAAATTTTCACTAGTATTCACTTAAGATTATTTAATAACTTCCTATTTGTAAAGCAGCACCAGAGATGAGGTGGGAGATTGCCGATCCCATACACTCAAACTCGAGTGATTTTCCACAGCGCCCTCTTTGCACCCAATCTTTTGCAAACTATAATCAAAGCGCCCCCAATGCACCAGTAGAGAAGATCAAATCATCTATTTCAGTTCGTAAACTGGCTAGGTGCATTGGGGGCGCTTTGATTAAAAAATTGTCCTAAAAGAATCTGGAAGACTTTAAGGTAATTTTTATAATTTTGCAAAATTGAAAAACATCAAGGCAAAATTCGAATTGATTTTAAACATAGTTTTTTTGAAACTGTTAACAAATAATTCAAATATTAAAAAGATTTGAAAGAAAATATAGGTTTTTGAAGATTTTGAAATAAAATCTTGAAACCTTTTTAAGAATTTAGAAGGGTTTCAATTTTGAAAGAAAATTCAAACATATATTAAAACATTTTTAAGTATTTCGAAAATTGAGACAAATAAAGAGTCCCGAAAAAGAGTCTTAGTAATTATTTTAGTCATGGTGAAAAATGGTGGAAAATAAAAAAATGTGATGAATAAATATGTAACATTTTTTCTTTCGTTATTCATAATGTATACCCTAAGGGTTTACATGACCACCGTTTAGTCCACTTTAGACCACCAACTACAAACTTTATATTATCTTATCCTTACTATTTACAATTATTTACCACTATTTACATCAATTATTATATCTATCTCCTTACTTCTATACTCATATGATGCAATTTTACCGTCGGAAGAGCGAGCGAGCGATCGAAAGCAAGAGAGCAGGAGAGTGAGCGAGTGAGCGAGCGTATCTGAATTGTAATCTACTTATACTATTACATAATAATAAATACTTACAGATCTTCACGCTTCTAATATATGCGACTTCTGTTTCCTTTTTCCTTTACTTTCACATCTCTTCTATCTCATTTTCATTTCGCCATCTTTCCACATGCATCCTTTCATTCTTTCTCACTTGCCCCTCTAGCCCCCTCCAACTTCCTCATCCACTTCTCAGACATTCCATCCTTCCCTAGAATCTTTACCACATTCTCTTGCCAGCTTTCTTCATCTTCCATTCCTCTCCAATATCCTTCCATACATGCTTCCATTCACATATCTGTACTTTCTGTTATCTTCCTTTTCCCAATACATCCCCTCCCTTACCTTGTTTCCCAATCTAAATCTTGCTATTCTGGTCCATCTTCTCTCTTCCCATCCCTTTTCTAAATACTTTAGTACTCCTTCCTTTTTTATTATCTTATACCATTTATTATATTTTGATTCCTCAATCATTCCCTATCTTTCCATTGATTGACTTTCCCTGTCCCTTCTCTCCGATTCCTCATACCTTACTACATTCCCCTCTCCTATATCTCTAGCACTAAAAAAACTCCCTCCTTTCTTATACCTCCTTCAAACAGTTTTCATTCTCCTTTTCCAATCTTTCTTGAACCTTCTTTTTCCTATTCCCCATATCTGTTCCATTATCCGTGCCGTTTTTTAACCTTTCTCTTATATGACCTCTATGATCTCCATTCATTTGCAAAGTATATCCCAAATATTTAAACTATGTATTTCTCCAATCCTGTAATCAAGCCCGTCATCCCTTCTTCATCCTCTACCATCAACACTATATCGACCGCGTATGCCAGTGTATATGTCCTTTCCTCTCCCATCCTAACTTCTCCCCATCCTTTTCTCTTCATTTCTTCTCGTAATGTGAGATTAATATATTAAATGAAAGTGGGCTCAGAGGACATCCTTGCCTTACTCCTCTCACTAACCAGAAACTATCTCCTACTTGCTGTCCTACCTTTACCCTGCTTTTAGTCTCTCTCAAATTTCCGATACTCTCTTTATTAAGCCTTTTTCACTATAACTTTTTCTATCTCGACTCGGTACAAGGGGTCAAATGCCGCTTTTAAGTCTATGAATATTACTATCATTGCCTCTTTCCCCCTTTTAATCCTTTTATTTATCAGATAATTCAGAACATATATATATATATATATCGTCCATCACCCCCGTCCCTTTTCTAAACCCTTTCTGATTCGATGGTTCTATATTTTTTCCTCAACTTCTTTCTTCAATCTCTCCGACAAAATCGTTACACATACATCATACAATGTTGGCATCAGCGTCACACCCCTATAATCTTTAACCTCCTCCCCTTTTCCTTTCTTCACTATGGTAACCACTACTACTTCTTTCCATAACTCTGGTCACCCCTCTCCTCTCCATACTCTATTATACATTATCCATGCCCATTCCTTTACTTCTGTTCCCCCATACTTCCAGACTTCATTTAGAATCTCATCTATACCATGTGCCTTTCCATCTTTGATTATTTCCGACACCTTGACTATTTCTTCCCTTGTTATGTCCTCTTCCTCATCTCTTTCTCTACCATATTTCTCTCCTCTCTTAACTTTTCTATCTACCCCTTCTAGCAAATCCATAAAATTTTTTTTCTATTTTACCATTTCAATGTCCTAATTTACTCTTTTTCTTCTCTTTCTTTCCCTATTTACTACTTTCCAAACCTCTTCTTCCGTCCTAGCCTTTTCTGCCTCTTCCTCAAACGTTTAATTCTCCTCCCCTTTCTTTTGATCACACAACTCAGTATACTCTTTCTTTTTTCTCCTATATTCTTCTCCACTACTTTTCTCTCTTCTCCATTTTCTTAATTCCTTTCTAACCTCCTTCTTTTTCTCTTTACATTCCTCATCCCATCCATTTCTATCCCCTTATTTACTAACTTCTTTTTTGCTTGTACTTTCTAATCCTCTTTTTATTTCTCCTATCACTATTTACATGTCCTCGTCCACATTTCCCTCTCCCATTTTTATATTTCTAACCTTTTCTTTGAATTGTTCTCTTCCTTCTACTGGCCAAGCCCCTTTTTCAGCTCTTTTTACCTTCGCTTCCTTTTTATCCATATTGTTATTACCTTTTTCTCCCTCGAATGTCACTATTGCGGGAAAATGATCCGAATCTATGTAATCCCCTACCTCTAGTTTCTTCATCTTCTCTATTGCCTCATCGTCCACTACTACATAATCAATTACCGTTTCCCTTCCTCCTCCTGAGCGTGTATATTCCCCTTCCTCATCTCCCTCTATATTTCCGATTAAGATAAGCCATCCCAGCTCCTCCAAGCTCTTTAACAATTTCTTTCCCTCCCCATTCAGTATCTTTTCTTTGGATTTTCTTCCTCGCCCCCCCCCATTCCCTTCCTCCTCTATCTCCTGTTCTCGAATTTAAATCTCCCCTTATTAAAAGCCTAATCTCTTCTTTATTTTTTTCCATTATTTCTTTCATCTCCTCTGATTTCTCCTACATATCCCCGTTCACATAAATCCCCACTATCTTTCACTTCTCTCCTCCCATATTTACGTCTTCTACCATTATTTCTTCTTTTTGCACTTTCCACCCTTTCCTATCCTTCCCTGTTATACATTCGCATCTCAATCCAGTCAGCATTCCTCCCATTGCTCTGCCTTTCTCATTTTTTCTCTTTGCATTTTGAACTTGCCATTTATAACCTCTTGGCAACCTTCCCCTTACTCTTTTCCGTCCCTTTTCATCTAGCCACGTCTCCATTATTACTGCTATATCCCATTGTGCCAAATGTCTCATAAATTCCCTATTCTTTGCCTCCAATCCTGCTATATTCCAGTAACATATCCTCCATTCTTGCATAATTTCTTTTCTCGTCTCGTTTTTCTTCTTACTATTTCTTATTTTCCTATCTCCCGTTCCTTTCTCTTCTAGTTTCCCGGCACCACTAACTCTTCTCTTTCTTCGTCCCAATCCCACCATACACCTTCTATCTGTATTCTGCCATACTTAACCCACGTTCTTTTTCCCTTACGTCTTTCCTGTTCCACTATTTACTTCAACTTATACTGCATATTCCTTTCTATCCATGTTAAATCATCCTCTATTCTCTCCTTGCTTCCATATAACAACCTCTTCTTTTTCATCACTTCCCTCTTAAGTTCCCATTTCTTTAGTTTCACTAGTACCATTTTTCTGCTCTTCGCGTTTCCTTTCCTACACTTTGCATTTTCTGTATCTCTACTTTAGCATCTATCCTTTTTAGCACATCCTCCACTCCTTCCCTTAATTCCTCCCCTTTTAATCTTAGACTCTTGATCACTATGTTTTTCTTTTTTTCATCTCTTTCTTTCCTTTCTAATCTTCTTTCTATTTCCCTTAGCCTTTCCTTCTCAATATTCCCACTCTCTCCTTCATCCAACTCCCGGTTTGATTTTTCAATCTTCACTATCCTCTCTTCGAACGGTGCTACCTTTTTATTATTCTCATCCTGGTTTTCTAATCTTTGTTTTAGAGTCTGCATCCTTTTTTCCAAATTTTTCCTAACTTCTTCCCATTTTCACATCTCTTTTCTAAGTTCGGCCATTTCTTTCCTAATCTCTTGTTTTATTTCCTCTCCTTTTTCTTCCTGCCTTTTCTCGTTCATCTGTATTAGCTCTATCATAATTCCCCGCAATTCTTCTAGCTTTAACTTTTCAACTTCTATTGGTCATTCTATTGTCTTTCTCCCTCGCTCTTTTTCGATCTTTTTCCGGTGGTGCTCTGATTTTTTTAGTGTGGATCCTACCTCTATCTTGTCTTCACTACTTCCTCTTTCTGCCCTATCCCTCTTCCTATTTATGAATGGTTCGATTGAGCTAAAACTATCCGCCCTGAATCTCTCCCACCCTGTCGTTTTTCTGTATTGACCCCTCTTTTTTTTCTCATTTTTGGGCGTGCAGAATACTTCGCCATCTGAATCCATCAAAACGATTCGAAGCAATCTCTGTCCGTATCACCTTACGTAACTTACGTAGCTTCTGTCACCACGGCGTTATCTCACCCTGCTAATCGTACCTTCTTCCGCGCTTCTCTCTCTCCCTATCCCTCCCTGTCGCCGCTACTCGGCTGCACCTGTTTCCCCACCCTGCTCCTCACGCTAAACAACCTAACCTCTCAGCCTACCCTAAATAGTCTCAAAGTCTCGAAAAATCACACAACTCATCACTTTAATTCTTTTAAACGTACAAACTCTCACTCATACAACCCTCTTACACACTCCACCCATCAACTCACCTCAAATTCCACTGCAAATTCACTACAATTAGCACCACTTAATTACCGCTACCCAACACTTTCATGCCGGAAAAGGAAGTCATGCAACATTTTTTCTTAATCCATTGTTTTTTGGTAGAAAATAAATCTTCTTATTTGAAAATTTATCTTGCGTATCGAAAATTTAACTAATTGGTCAAAAATTCATCTTTTTGATTGAAGATTTAACTATTTCTTTAAAATTCGTTGTTTGTTGATTGAAAATGCAACTACTCTTATTTAAAATTTTTTAAAATTTTTTCTAAAAATTAATTTTTAAGAACAAAGCATCCATTCAAATTTTCCTATGATTCTTAAGAATATTCTCTTGAAGCCATTCCAAATTCTTAAAAAGTTTCTAAATTTTTTGTTCGAAATCCTAAATAGTCTACATTTTGTTTTAATTTTTTTTTAACCTTTTCTAGTTTAAAATTATTTTTGAATCTGTTCAACACTTTCAAATGTCTCTAAGAGTTACTCAATTGTTTTTATGAATATTGTAACTGAAAAATTGCGAAAATTAATGCAAAAATCTTAAAATCTTTTCAACTTTGTATTGTTTTGAAATCTTTTTTATGTTTATTTCAATTATTTATTTATTTCAAGGTTTTCCGGTAATCGTTAAATCTTAAGAAAATTTTTTCATTTTCCTCATTAAAAACATCGTTTGTTGAAATGGGTAGAATTTATTGAAGCATAGTTCGGCCGAAAGGCTAATTATAACTGAATACGTTGTTTATTATTCATTTTATACAAAACGTGGATGACCTTGAAGTTTTTTTTTCATTCAAAGATTGATTTAAAAGACTCCTAACGAAATTCTTAATAATTGCTTTGGTACACAGCCACGGCAAATTGTGTAAATTAAACATTCAAATTGAAAAATAGTGTTTTTTTTTCAAAATTTGACCAAATATTTTTTTAATTCTGTGTATTTTGGCAGGAAATAAATCTTCTTGTTTGGAAATTCCTCTTTTGTATTGAAAATTCAACTATTTGGTTAAAAAATCCTTTTTTACGGTAGAAAATTTAAGTATATATTTTTTTCAAATTCGTTGTTTTTTCGTAAAAAATTAATTTTCTAGGATAAAAATTCATCTTTTAGATTGAAAATGTAACTATTTTTGAAAATTCATTGTTTTTGATTGAAATTTTAACTATTTTTTTGCAAATTCGATATTTTTGTTTGAGAATTTAACTGCTCTATTTGCTTTTTTATCTGTTCAAGATTAATCTAAATTAATAATTTTTTCTTGACTATAATTATTGAAATAGATATATATTTTTAAATTCGCTTTTTTATAGAAAATTAATTGTCAAGGTTAAGTATTGATATTTTTAATTGAAAATTAAACTATTGTTTGAAAATTCTTTGTTTTTGGTAGAAAATTTAACTCTTCTATTTGTTTTTTTTATTGGTTTAAAATAAATCTTCTTACTTGGGAATTCATTTTATTATAGAAAATGTAACTCTTTCTTAAAGATTCTTTTTTTTTTAATATTGTATAAATATTAGAAAATCTTTTCAAGTTTTAAAATATTTTTAATCACTTCAACACTTTTAAAATTCCTAAATATAATTTTCTCCAAAAATTAATTGTTAAGAACAAAAAATCGTTTCAAATTCTTATAAGAATATGAAAAATATTCTTGCATTGAAAACTTTCAAAATTCTTAGAAAGTTTCGAAATTTGTTGTTCGAAGACCAGACTGATTGCATTCTGTTCGAATATGACTTTTAGTGGATATTTTCAAATTGTTCATTGCTGAGATTTCAAAAAATGTTGAACAAAATATGGATTTTTCAAGATTTAGAAAGATTTGAAGTGGGTAAACAATTTTTCTTAAGTTTCTTAAGAATATTTACAATGATTTAAAAAAAAATAATTCGAAGAGAACATTTAAAAAGATTTCAAGATAATACATTTTCTTAAGGTTCCTGGGAAATTAAAAATAATTCTTTTTTTTTTGTTTTGAAAAATGAACTTTGAACGAATTTTTAAAGACATTTCAAAAACTTTTAACAAATTGTCAGAAAAGATTCTCAAAGATTTTAAGGCAATTTTTTAAATTTTGCTCAATTAAAAAAAAAATCAGGAAAAACTCGAATGCATTTAAAACATAGTTTATAATTTATTTATTTGCACAGTGAACGGGCTATGCCCTTTAGGTACAAAAGAAATCAAATATAATTGACAGAAATGTCTTAATGCTAATTACGCTCGTCCTAGGCCGCGCTATTATCGCTGATATGTATCACTTGTCGTAAAGCTAGTCGAAATCGAAACGATGAGATCTCAAAAAAGTCAAGTTCATTACTAAATCTGTTCGCTTCTCTACAAAATCTGGTCAACGCTGTGTTTGCCCCATAGTTCGTACCATGATATGCCAATTTGAATAGTGCACAATAATGATTGCGTCTCGTTCTTCTTCTTCTTGCCGCTTTGGATGGTACATTCAATCTTATTTCTGACAAAATTCTTGGACAATCTACATAGTTGCTGATGACGTTGTACAGAAAACACAAATCGGCGAACAGGAATCGTACTGAAATTAGCCGAACATTTAGTAGCGTTCTTATGTCACTTTAATCTTGGTTAAATCTTGCCATGGACATTCCAAGTTGTCTTGCTGTAAATCGCAAAAATCGATTCTGAACTCGCTCAAGTCTTACTTTATAGGTGCTGTAACAAGGCGACCAGATTATATATGCATATTTAAGGTGAGGCCTGACCAGTCAGAGAAGAAGAGTTTTTAGGGTTAGCGGATTCCTGAATTTAGTAGCATTTTTCGTGACAAAGCCCAGAGATCTTGGAGCTTTATTTATTGCGTTCAACGCTTGGTCGTTAAATGACAGGGAGTTGTCAAAAAGGAGGCTCAGGTCACGCACCCTGGTAACTCTATCCAAGTTCATCCCCACCTAGCGTGTAAGTGTGTGGAAACGTCAGTTATTTTCTAGAGAAGGTTATAACCACACACTTTTCAATGTTCCACGGCATCCCATTTAGGATGCATCAAGACTGAAGGCGATCAAGATCGCCTTGCAGCTCGATGCAATCCAAAACGAAATGAATAGCCTTGTATAGTTTAAGATCGTCGACAAAAAAAAAAGAAATGAGCAAAATTTGAAGATGACGCTGATGTCGTTGATATAGAAGAAAAGCATGAGCGGGCCAAGGTGCGATCCTTGTAGTACTCCGGAGGTTACATGAAATGCTTCTGAGAAATTACTATCTACACGAACTGTTTGCAATCTATCGCTTAGATAGCTCGCTAACCATAAGAGCATTTTGCCAGAGACATCAAGTTCTCCAAGCTTTGCCACGAGAATGTTATGATCGACTTTGTCGAAAGCTTTAGAGAAATCTGTATAGACTGCG
>JAABKJ010011204.1:0-10798 GCA_011634705.1 Andricus grossulariae
TTCGAGTCCTCTGGCTTTGACGTTAAAAAAGTAAGTGAAGAAAAAATGGTAGCTCAATAAATGAAGGATCATTTTAAAGATCAAAATGTTGTACGTTAATGAGCCTGAAACGAAAATGCCAAAAAAGATTTTATTGCTTACAGACCCGAAAATATGTTAAAAAGTAGGGAAATTTGACAGCTTTTATAGACAGTGAACTTTGGAACATAGTTTTTTATTGAAAAAATAATAGGAAAAATATGAAAAAATTCCTGGTGGTACCTTAAACATTTCTAAACAAATTGCCGTTAAAAAATTGGCAAAATATAACAAAATGTTCATTTTTTGTACATAAATATACAACTGTACTATCTTCAGTTCTAATGAAGATAATGAAGTAATTTAAATTAGAGGTGGTGGTTAGTTGAACTATTTGTAATTATTTGCAATTTGAAAGAAGTATGTGCTTCTTTTTCTCTTCATGCAAATTGCGATATTACAAGACAGTTTTTTATACTGGAAAGCAAGCATTAAAAACCAGCGGGTGCCTTTTTCATGCGACCATCCTCGTCTTTCCTCAGCATGTGCTTCCAAGAAAGACGAGGACGACCCCATGAAAAAAAGGCTCCCCGCTGGTTTTTCACACTTACTTTCCAGTATGAAAAGCTGTCTTCCAATATCGCAATTTTCACGAAGAGAGAAAGAAGCACACACTTCTTTCAAATTGCAAATAATTGCAAATAGTTCAACTAACTACCTCTAATTTAAATCACTGCAGTATCTTCATTAGAACTAAAGATAGTACAGTTGTATATATTCATGTACTAAAAATGAACAATTTGGTATATTATGCAAATTTTTCAACGGCGATTTGTTTAGAAATGTTTAAGGTACCACCAGGAATTTTTACAGATTTTTCTTATTTTTTTCAATAAAAAACTATGTTCCTAAGTTCACTGTCTTTAAAAGCTGTCAAATTCATTGAGCTACTATTTTTTTTCACTTAGTTTTTTAACGTCAAAGCCAGAGGACTCGAATTTTCTCGCCGATAGTAGTCACAAGTTGGCAGGCTTCCTTTTTTTCTTTTTGGCGTCATTGCATTTTGTACGAATTGCCATCTTGAAGAGTTTCTTCATCAGTGTCGTATTTCCGGAAATTCCTGTTACCATTCCTTGAAACCAAAAATATTTATATTTAGGTAAGCTTTAGTAACTATGTCTAAAGAGCTTTATATTTTAGTGACACTTAAGTTTATAAACGCGTTCTGTTTTTAAAATGGAAGATATATTTTCACTATAAAAATAATTAATTGATTAATTAATTTAGAATAAAGTGCCTGCCTGAATCTGATATCAAATGTTGTATATATTTTCTATTTTTGTATAGCATAATCATTTTCTTTGTAACCCCAAACGTAATTAAACAATGGTCACTCATATTGTTTCTTAATTTCCTACAAAAAAACAACATCAAAATCATACATAAAAATTATTACTGTCTAAGAAATTATTAAGTACTCTAATTCGAAGGTTGACAAAAGAGTAAGTCCTATTGACCGTCCTCCTTTAAAAATACTCTAACCGCGTTGTCCATGTACTAATTTTTGCCCACAAAATTCCTGGTCATTTCCAGGTTTGTCCCGGTTGTATATATCAAATCTCCTCTTATTAGAATCGCAAAAAAACGCATTTACCAAAAGGCATTTCAAAAGATTTTCAAGATTGGTATTCTAATTAGTAAATAATTCTTAAACATAATTCAGATCATGTCGCAAAGATTTTAAAGATTGGTAAATAGTTCTTAGATATAATTTAGAAGATTTCAGAAAATTTCCAAGATTTTGCAGCAATTTCCAAGATTACAGAAAAATTTGCAAGATTCCAAAATTTCACCAAGATTTCAAAGATTTTAGAAGATTTCCGAAGATTTCGCAAACGATCATAAAGATTTACAAAGATTTCAAGACTTATCAAGAGACTTCCAAGATTTCGCAAAGATTGTTAAATAATTCCTAGATACAATTCAGAAGTTTTTAGATTTCTAAGATTTCGCAAAAATTTAAAAGATTTCATAAAGATGGCATAGATTCCAAAATTTTATAAAGATTTCAAAAACTCCAAAAGGTTTCAAAGATTTCAAAAGACTTCGCAGATTTCAAAGATTTTGAAAAAACTCACAAAGTCTTGAAAATATGTTGTATGTCAAACAAAATGGTTGAGAACCCCGCGAATCCAAGCTCTCTCAGACGTTTGGATCATACAGCCGGGGAGCTCAACCAGGTTTTAAAATGAATTTTTTCGGAAGTTAATTAACTTCCTAAAATGTTCATTAAAAACTATGATTATTACAGGCCAACTGAGGAAACGGAGGAGTTATTTTAGGAGGATTATTAGAAATTTCAACTGTTGAATAGAAATTCAATAAACAAACTCCCTTTGGACGAAAATGGTAACAATAAACATCTGATTGATTTACGTGTACACATGTGCTCATGTCTACACGTACATCAATAAAAACTATTGGATTTGAAATAAATTAAGGGGTTTTCGTTGATTATACTTACCAAAGTTTATTTTCGAGCTTTTATTTGAGTGCGAATAATTTGAAATAAGCGGGGGTATAATGGCTGTACGGGGTTTCATTTTAACTTTGAGAACTTATAATAAAATATTAAGTAAATAATTAATTATTAACAATAAAAACCGTACAGCCGTTCTACTCGCCCTAGCTCCATGGTTCCTTCGAAAAAATGAAGCTAGGATAGAATTAAATGTTATTTTTAAGTTTCATGAATTTTAGATAATAATTTATATTTTCAATTTACAATTAAAACTTTAAATAAAATAACTAGTTTTAAGTTAGTGTAGTGCCGCCGCGCGGAGGCTGAGGCAGCGGGGCCTGGCTGACAGTCCCCACCGCTCTGTTGCGACTTCGTTGTCGGTCTCGCAGCCAATCGGCGGGCTCGACGCCGTCCCCTCCACCACAGGCAGCTCCGTGCGGAGGCAAGCGAGAGCCGGGAGCGACTCTCACGATCAGTTCGTGTTCGAATTTTCAGAAGGACAGTTGTGTATGCTCTGCCCTCCCCCGTCTTTCTCTCTCTCTCTCTCTCTCTCAAAATAAAAACGTGCATCAAGCTCAAACCAGTCGTCTTTCTCTTTTCTTGGAATTTCGAGTTTCCTTCGACTTACATTAACTCTCGTGATAATTTTCCTTCGCGGTGTTGTCCCGTGTGATTCCAGCATCTACCGGCTCATCGTTTCTTCACTTCGTTTCCATCATCGATTTCGTTCGGGCTATCCAGGAGGAACAATTCCTCACGGGTGGCACCCAGGATTGTCGGGTCCCCGGCTTTTCTCAGCGGATCTTCTCACGAAAATAAGCCAGGAGTGACAGGAGTCACCATCCATCAGCTGTACCCCACGGAGCAGCGGGTCCCTGAACAGCAAGTAAGTGGCAGGTTTATTTTTCTCGAGGCTTAATTTGTACCGGAGGTTAGCGACTGACGCTGATCTTCGAGTAACGCATTAAAGATACCTGACGTCGTGGTGCGGCTACCGTAAGGATTGGCACACCCCCGGCAGTTATTTTTTTTAAGTTCTTGAGAGGGTCGAGAGCTTACGCTTTCTCCCTGCCTTTCTTTTCCCTCATCGGGACGTTCGTGTGTGTAGTGCCGTTTTAACAGCAAACCCGTTGATGACAGGGGGTTCACAACGCACACGCTCTAACCAGCACACTCGACGTCGTCGATTCGAGCGAGCAGCTGGGGCCAGCCTACCACACCCTGTGGGAGGAATTCGGCCAGAAAAAGCTAGACGAACGCGTGAAGAGCGTCGTCATCACGTTCGGGAGGAACGCCGTCAACGAGCTATCGAGGAGAGAGCACGTCGAGCCGCCGCCGCCCGCCACGAGTTTGCGGAACAGGCTAGAAAAGCCGCCACCGCCAGACGCGCCGCCGAGGGAGAAGCTGCGCGTCGTCAACAAGTCGCCGCCGCTCAACGCTGGGCAGAAGAGGAAGCTGCACGCGCCGCCGCCGCGGAAGCTAACGCTGCTAACAACGACAGCGCCGAAGTCAACAACCCGGCGCGTTATAACCCTGCGGAACCAGAACTGTACCACGATAACGAGTGGCATTTAGTGGTCATCCGCCGAGGACGACCAGGGACGCGGGACCCGCGTCAGCGTCGACCAAATAACAACCGGGAGGTACCCTTGACACTAAGGGTCCCCCGTTTCATAGAGGATCCCCGACATGCCTTTCCGCCGGTGGAATTGTCACACCGGTTATCTGGATCTCGAGGAGCACCTCCACCCATCGTAGTTGACTGCTACGATTCTCCGACCCGACCCCGGGCCTTGCTTACTCCACCGACCTCGGCACTGCCTTCGCCGAGCAGTTTTATTTATTTCCGGGCACCTACCATCCCAGGATCACCCCGCGCAGCAGAGGAAGCTGCAGACCACTCGCCGGCTCGACCGGAACCGGTGATCACACCGCCCGGCACCCCAAGAGAGCCCCGAGAAACACCTCCAGCGCAACCAGAGGAGGAGGTTCCTAGGACACCCGACGCGGACGTTCTCTTTTTGTCCGCCGATCAGACGCCGGAGACGTTCTCTCCGTCGCTACTCAGCCCGCCGCCTAGCGCGCGGCTCCAAGACGTTGGTTCCCCCGCCAAAATCTCCACTTTTGATTTTCTTCGCTTTTAAATGACGGATTTTGCGACCTAAAAAAAAAATAAAAAAAAAAGTCATCATGAAGCGACCTCTCATCGGCCCTATCCCTTCCGGGCTGGTGAGAACGCTTTGGACCTCTCCTTCCTAGGCCCTCGGACCACCTTCCTTCACCAGCTACCTTTCCCTGCTTACCTTTCTTACCCCCCCCCCCAACACACACACACACAATAAAAATAAGGTGCACTCACCGCGCACTTTTTTTTTTACTTTTACCCTCTGCCTTGATGGGCGGGCTGAGGGCATGGCAGAGACTTATAAAGGGGAATATCAAGCTGGACGCTTGGCTCGCCGCTCGCGCGCAAAAAGCAGCCATCCAGCCAAGGAGCGTGTTGCTCGCCTGGCACAAAGGCGCGTGTAGACACTCCTCTCTCTGACATTCGAGATACCTCTGTCCGCGAGCGCGTACCGACACTGCTCGACAGACAACCATCCCCCCCCCCCACAACAGGCTAAACATAGATAAACATAGATTGCAAAAGATTTCAAAGATTTGATTTTGGAGGATTCAGAAAGACTTTAATGATTTCACAAGGATTACAGAAGATTACAGAAGAATTCAAATCATTTCCACGATTTCGCAAAGATTTCCAAGATTTCACAAATTTTTGAAAAGATTTTGAAGATTTCAAACATTTGAAAGAAATTCACAAAGATTCCAAAAGATGGTCAATCATTTAAAAAATATTTCAAATGTTTTTAAATCATTTCATGAAGATATCAAGGTTTTTATCATATCATAAAGATTTCAAAAGACTTAAATTTCGATATTTTCAAAAACATTCCAAAAATTGTGAAAGGGCTCAAATTAAGAAAGTCTGCGCAACAAAGTAGAATTTCATAATAATTATTAATTATATATCTTGTACAGAATATCATTCGTTCAGAGCGTAAAGATTGTTCTCAATTGTTATACAACTGAAAAATATAACATTTTCAAAAATATTAAATGTACTTCTTGATTTTATTTTAATTCTTGGCTATATCCCGGTCTTTCCGGGTTTCCCGCTTAGTAAACGCCCTGTCCAACGTAGTTTGAAAAAACCTGGAATGAATGTTTAAGCTTATGTTAATTAAAAATTTCGTGGTCAATTATTATTTGAATCGGTTACAATTTCACTAGTGCCACCTCTTAAGAAAGCTTATGCCGTAGAAATTATCGCATCGGGAATAGGTTTTTTCGTTTTCGTATCTAAAATTTGGCATCAATTAAATTTTTAATTTTTATACTGCGATAAAAAATGGCTCGAAAAATCAAAAATGATAATCATTACCATATATATATAGATTTTGAAACTTACAAATATTGAAAAATCGAGTCCCGATCTGACAGGTCCTACTGTGACATGAAACTGTAGGAAATTGTGCATACTGGAAAATATGGAGACAAGAAAGTCAATAGAAATCCAGACCATTGAAGGCTTACGCTGCTAGAAAAATATGTACTAAATTTAGTATACATTTAAGGGAAGCAAGAATGCAGACCATGAAATCAAGTTTAATATACCAGCATAAAGTAAATTTAATATATTTATACTGAAATTAGTATACACGTACATGAAATTTAGTATACGCGTGTAATAAATTCAGTATAAATATACTAAATTTACTGTATGCCGGTATAATAAATTCAATTTCATATGTTGTACATTATTGCTCCCATTACATGTACACAAAATCTAGTACAGCTTTTTCTAACAGTGAATATTTCATTGCATCCACACATTGTGGATCTAATTTCAACGGTGGCGGCTAGTTGCTATTTTTATGCGGGTTACTCTTTTTCCTCGCCAATGAAGAACGCTGCAATTCAGTTTTGTTAAAAAAATACAGTACAAAGATCTGCTGTGTACTTTGAAATATCTGTTCTTCTACAGTTTTCGACAAATAGGAGGCTGCACAGTCTGTTTCCAATTCTTATGTATCGGTTCCGTTGCTGTAAGTTTAAACATGAATTATTTGAGAATTAAAATGTACATTCAGTTATTTTGTAATATAGTTGCGAGAAAACTAAGGTAAAACTGAACATTCAAAAATATTTTTTATCTAAATAATAAATATTTTTGTGCACACTTTCGAATAAGCATAAGTATCCTAGTTTTACAATTTTTATTAGCCTGTTACGGACACTTTTACGGCGAGCAATGGATGAGATAGCATCTTCATTATTCATATATTTTAAACTTCAAGAAATGAAAACAACCAAATTTGAGAAAACATTTGCACGTGTTGTTGTCCAAATTCAGTTGTTTTTTATTATTGTAGTTCAGAATTTTTTCCCTGCATTTCTGAAAAAATTTTCAATACATACAAAAAATTAACAGCCAAAGGGTATAGGAATAGCCAGAATATTAGTATTAATAGTATTAGAACTTTTCCATTTTTCAGCATAGTATCATCTGTCACATTAAAATCAAAGTTTACCGGCTCATTTACATCGAGACGTCCAGCTCGAGGTTCGCCACTTACAACATCCTGCGGCGACTCAGCACTCCTTCGCCGAATTCCATTTTCTCTCGATTGCCGGAGATTATCACCATTTTCCTGCAATTCATAATGTTATTTAGCGATAAGAATTATCATATTTCATGACAATTGAGCAATACCATAATATTATATAGCGACAATATGTATAATATTCCATAACAATTAATTAATACCTAATTTCGAAGAAATGTTCAAAGTAATGCACAGAAGAAATGCCACGTACAATATCCTTCTTTGACTCAGCACCGCTACGCTGAATTCCATTTTGGTTCGATTGCCTGATAGTGGCACCATTTTTCTGCAATTTTTGATGTCATTTAACAGCAATATTTATAAAATCACACAACAATTAGGCAAGACTTTTTACTGCGCATGTGCAATGTACTTTCTGTCATACCCAGTTGTTACGATCATTTTTGCTCGTTGAACATAGTGAAAACAATTTCAATGAAAAAGGAAGTAAGGTATTAAGAAAGAAGACTTCAAGAAACATTTTGAAGAATGTAATAATAATTGCTCGAAATGTGAAACCTATTAATTTCGCCTCCTTCAAACGATCCTTTATCAATTTTTGGATCGATGTCCCTTCCTTTTTCTATGCATTCATTAACTCTGCAATTATATTGTCAAATATACATCAAATTATATTATGACAACTTATAATAATAAATTACAGTAACAATAATTATGTTGCATGCAAGTACGAAGTGTGCATTTTTGTTTTTATTACGTTTTGAATGTATTATGAACTTGATTTATTTGCGATATTTTTGCATATTGTCAATTTTCTAAATTAGTTTATTTCATATTTTTGACTGAAATTCAAAAATGTAAGTATATGGTTCAAAACTATATATTCTTTTGTAACAGATTTTACATTTTCCGAAAATTTCGGCCTTGAAACACACCATACAATAAATATTTTTTACCATTTTCTTCCCAAAACACCATCAATTTTATGTTAAAACAATTACAATACTCAAATCCTGTGTTCTACCTTCAATATTTATTGCGATCACAATAATATAATTAAAAGTTAATAATATGAGAAACGTAACCTACTACAAACCTGTTTACAAGTTCAGCTTTTTTACCACTATTAGGCTGCTTCCGGCAACTCAACCACCGTCTCAATTGAGCAAAACTATGTTTTTCTATTTCACATTTGCCCAATATCGCACGCGGAACATCAAAATATGAGCGAAACTTTCATACTACGCGAGATGCACATGGCAGCCGTACATGTGCAAATAAATTTCCGATAGTTAGGTAAAATGGTTTATTAACCGTATTAATTTTTTCGAATAATAAATTGCATTTCGATATTCTAAAAAAATGAACTCACAACACTCTGAGAAGAATCATTTTCCTCACTTTCGACATCTCCCATCGATGAAACATTGTTATCTCTTTTCCCACCTTTCTCAGATCCGGAACCCTGGCTGCGGTTAACACAATTTTGTCGATTGCAGGCGGTCTTTTTCTAAATCAATGAAGGATTTTCATTCTTATCTTTAAATTCGAATTCTGAGACGCGTACAAAAGAATGTTTATTCTGACAATAGGCTTGATTTAATTTTTCCTTATTAGGAAAATGCAGCGTTTTCAAAGGTTCCCGAGGTGCAGAGATGTAGTTCGGTGTCCTTAACTGAAACAATGAAGAATTTTCATCCTGTTGGTTCGATTCAGAACCTGACCCACGTTCGAATAAAGCTTGATCCTGACTGTGAACTTTCTGTAGTGTTCCCTTCTTAAAATCCTCATTAGGATGTTCAACGGGTTTTCAAGTTTCTAAAGTTTTACAGGTACGGAAATGTGGTCCGGAATATTTGTCTCAATCAATGAAAGACTTTCATACTCTTGGTTCGATTCAGAACCTGAGCCGCATACGAATAAATCATCATCCTGACTGTCAACTTTCTGTGCTCTTGCTTTATTAATGTCCTTATTAGGACTTTTAGCGGTCTCTAAAGTTTCCACAGGTGCGGAGATGTGCTCCGGATTCTTGGACTGCATCAATAAAGAACCTTCATCTTGATCAGATTCAGAAACAGAGCAGCTTTCCGATAAATCTTGATCCAGACTGTCGATTTTCTTTGATACAAATAATTGTGATATCAAATTTCTCTCACTATTTTTGTTAAATGTTGACCAGTGTGTCTAGCGACCTTGAAAACCTGGAATTCTCCTTGAATTTTTTTTAAACCATGAAAACCTAGAAATCTTCTTGAATTTATCACGAGAAGTTTGAATTTGGATTATTTTATTTTTTTGCTCTTAAAACAGTAATTTTATTGAAATGCGAAGAGTAATTGAAATCTTTCAGTCTATTATGAAAGAAACATCTCGTTTAGAAAAAATTTTGCTACTGAAAAAATGTTTATATATTGAGATATGATTTATCTTTTATTTATTAAAGAATGAATAAAGAGATTTCAAGGTACTTTTTGTAGACTGAACCAATAATTTTATAGATTTCAAAGAACAGATTTTAATATTGTGAATAATTCTATAAGTCTTTGATTTCATCTTCGCTAATATAGAGTATTAAAGTATAAATTTTGTTGTGGTATTTAACTTGGAAATTATAAAAATTATTAGCTGCAAATTTTGATGTTAACCTAGCTTTTTTCCAGAATTAGACTGAGTTACGGCCATACAACGGATATTTTCGAGTGTTCATCACCACTCGGTTTTTGACTGTACACAAGATTTCAAAAGGTTACAAAATATTTCTAAAGATACGTTCGCAAAAAAAGAATTTGTCTATTTACGATTCGGCTTTCTTTGGAAATTGTTTGCCAATAAAAAATTAAATGGCTAGTTTTTTACATGTATAATAAACGTTCATTTCATTACTTGATGTAAAAAAAGGAGACCTGGAAAAACTTGATTTCTTGACCTGGAAAACCTGGAAAAGACCTTGCACTTCGTCCCGAAGAATCGCTGGACAACCTGTTAACGATTGAAAGAATAATCTTACAGAGCAGCTTAAAGGTTCTTCTTCTCCAATATTGTACTGCAGTGATTCCGCAAGCGAGTTTATATCCATCGAATCGTCCGACTTTCGAGCTCTAATCCTAGACTTTTTGCTGCAAGAAACTATATTAGGTAAAAATATTTCCAATATTTCAGAAATTTAGTAACATTTAATTAACAATTCATTCAAAACAATTTCCCTTCTAAGCCGGGAAATGATTAAAGATCATTCCACTTTATTTTGATACTCAACTATAATAATTATATTTAGTTTATCAATGGAATGACGGTTTTTGATCTACTAGTCATTATTAAAATGTTTATTAAAAGACGAGCTCTCGCTTAACGACGTTGAGCCTCATCAGGAATACATTGTTAGGAAGGACATTGTTACCTCATGAAAAAATATGCTCGCTGCGCGGGCACATTCTCATTGCGCGCTACGCGTGCGGCTCGCTTCTCTCGCAAGTTTGAGCGCGTCTAGGGCGCGCGACTGTTGGTTCTCGCGCTTCGCGCTCGAGAATATATTTATCTCACGCTTCGCGCTTGATAATGTATTTATCTCGCGCTACGCGCTCGGTCTTTGGATTTTCCACACATTTGTGGACAGACTCTTTAAAATTAA
>JAABKJ010011205.1:0-10798 GCA_011634705.1 Andricus grossulariae
GTAACAACAATAACATTTAAAATTTCGACAATAAATTATATGTGGAAAAATTTTCCGCAGAAAAAATTTTTTCCCAAAAATGTCAAAAGCACTATCGGCTTCAACAACAACAATAAAATTAAAATTTTCGAGAGTAAATTCTCTGAGGAAAAATTTTCTGAAGAAAAAATTTTTCCCAAAAATGTCAAAAACGCTATCGGCTTCAGTAACAACAATAACATTGAAAATTTCGATAGTCACTTATACGAGGAAAAATTTTCTGACGAAAAAATTTTTTCCCAAAAATGTCAAAAGCACTATCGGCTTCAGTAACAACAATAAAATTGAAAATTTCGATAATAAATTATATCTGGAAAAATTTTTCGAAGAAAAATTTTTCCCAAAAATGTCAAAAACGCTATCGGCTTCAGTAACAACAATAACATTAAAAATTTCGATAGTAACTTATATGAGGAAAAATTTTCTGAACAAAAAATTTTTTCCCAAAAATTGCACAAGCGCTATCGGCTTCAGTAACAACCATAACATTGAAAATTTAGATAGTAAATTATATCTGGAAAAATTTTCTGAAGAAAAATTTTTTTCTAAAAATTTCAAAAGCGCTATCGGCTTCAATATCAACCATAACATTAAAATTTAGATAGTAAATTATATGAGGAAAAATTTTCTGACGTAAACATTTTTTTCCCAAAAATACCAAAAGCACTAACTGCTTCAATAACAACAATAACATTAAAAACTTCGAGAGTAAATTTACTGAGGAAAAATTCTCTGAAGAACAAATTTTTTCCCAAAAATGTTAAAAGCGATATCGGCTTCAGTAACAATAATAACATTAAAAATGTCGATAGTGAATTATATGAGGAAAAATTTTTTGAAGAAAAAATTTTTTTTCCAAAAATGTCAAAAGCACTATCGGCTTCAATAACAACAATAACATTAAAAATTTCGAAAGTAGATTTTCTGTGGAAAAATATTCTGGAGAAAAAAATTGTTCCCAAAAATGTCCAACGCGCTATCGGCTTCAGTAACAACAATAACATTAAAAACTTCGATCGTAAATTATATGAGGAAAAATTTTCTGACGAAAAATTTTTCCCTAAAATGTCAAAAGCACTATCGGCTTCAATAACAGAAATAACATTAAAAATTTCGATGGTAAATTATATGAGGAAACATTTCTTGAAGAAAACATTTTTTTCCCAAAAATGTCAAAAGCACTATCATCTTCAATAACAACAATAACATTAAAAATTTCCATAGTAAATTTTCTGAGGAAAAATTTTCTAAAGAAAAAATTTGTTCCCAAGAATGCCAAAAGCGCTATCGGCTTTAGTAACACAGATTATATTAAAAATTGCGATGGTAAATTATATGAGGAAAAATTTTCTGAAGAAAAAATTTTTTCCCAAAAATGTCAAAAGCACTATCAGCTTCAATAACAACAATAACATTAAAAATTTCGAGATTAAATTTTGTGAGAAAAAATTTTCTGAAGAAAAAATTTTTTCCCAAAAATGTCAAAAGCCCTATCGGCTTCAATAACAACAATAGCATTACATATTTCGAGAGTAAATTTTCTGAGGAAAAATATTCTGAAGAAAAAATTTTTCCCAAAAATTGCCAAATGAGCCATCGGCTTCAGTAACATCAATAACATTAAAAATTTCGATAATAAATTATATGAGGAAAACTTTTCTGGAGAAGAAATTTTTTCCCAAGAATGTCAAAAGCGCTATCGGCTTCAATAACAACAATAACTTTAAAAATTTCGGTAGTAAATTATATGAGGAAATATAATCTGAAGAAAAAATTTTTTCTCAAAAATGTCAAAAGCACTATCGGCTTCAATAACAACAATAACATTAAGAATTTCGAGAGTAAATGTTCTGAGGAAAAATTCTATGAAGAAAAAATTTTTTCCCAAAAATGTCAAAAGCACTATCGGCTTTAGTAACAACAATAACATTAAAAATTTCGAAAGTAAATTTTCCGTGGAAAAATTTTCTGAAGAAAAATTTTTTTCCCAAAAATGTCAAAAGCGATATCGGCTTCAGTAACAATAATAACATTAAAAATGTAGATAGTAAATTACATGAGGACAAATTTTTTGAAGAAAACATTTTTTTCCCAAAAATGTAAAAAGCACTATCGGCTTCAATAACAACTATAACATTAAAAATTTCGATAGTAAATTTTCTGAGGAAAAATTTTCGGAAGAAAAAATTTTTTCCCAAAAATGTCAAAAGCGCTATAGGCTTCAATAACAACAATATCATTAAAAATTTCGATAGTAAATTTTCTGAGGACAAATTTTCTGAGGAAAAATTTTCTGAAGAAAAAATGTTTTCCCAAAAATTTCAAAAGCACTTTCGTCTTCAATAACAACATTAACATTAAAATTTTCGGTGGTAAATTTTCTAAGGAAAAATTTTCTGAAATAAAAGTTTTGCCCAAAAATGTCAAAAGCGCTATGCGCCTCAATAACAACAAGAACATTAAAAATTTCAATGGTAAATTTTTTGAGGAAAAATTTTCTGAAGAAAGAATTTTTTCCCAAAAATGTCAAAAGCACTACCGGCTTCAATAATAACAGTAACATTGAAAATTTCGATAGTAAATTTTCTGAGAAAAATTTTTCTGAAGAAAAAATTGTTTCCCAAAAATGTCAAAAGCGCTATGGGTCTCAATAAGAACAATAATATTAAAAATTTCGATGGTAAATTTTCTGAGGAATATTTTTCTGATGAATAAATTGTTTCACAAAAATGTCAAAAGCGCTATAGGCTTCAATAACAACAATAACATTAAAAATTTCGATAGTAAATTTTTTTTAAAAATTTTCTGGAGACAACATTTTTCCCCAAATATGTCAAAAGCTCTACCGCCTCAACAACAACAATAATATTAGAAAATTTTAGGGTAAATTTTCTGAGGAAAAATTTTCTGAAGAAAAAATTTTTTCACAAAAATGTCAAAAGCGCTATATGCTTCAATAACAAAAATGACATTCGAAATTTCGTTAGTAAATTTCTGAAGAAAAAATTCTTTCCGAAAAATGTCAAAAGCACTATCGGCTCCAATATCAACAATAACATTAAAAATTTCAATAGTAAATTTTCTGAGGTAAAACTTTCTGAAGAAAAAACATTTTCCCATAAATTTCAAAAGCGCTATAGGCCTCAATAACAACAATGACATTAAAAATTTCGATCGCAAACTTTCTGAGGAAACATCTTCTGAAGCAAAAATTTTTTTTCAAAAATGTCAAAAGCGCTACGAGCCTCAATAACAACAATAACATTCACAATTATGATGGTAAATGTTCTGACGAAAAATTTTTTGAAGAAGAATTTTTTTCCCAAAAATGCCAAAAGCGCTATAGGCCTCAATAAAAACAATAACATTAAAAATTTCTGTAGTAATTTTTCCGAGGAAAAATTATCTCCCAAAAATGTCAAAAGCGCTATAGGTATCAATAACAACAATACCATTTAAAATTTCGATAGCAAATTTTCTGAGAAAAATTTTCAGAAGAAAAAATTCCTACCGGAAAATGTCAAAAGCACTAACGGCTCCAATAACTAAAATAACATTCAAAATTTCGTTAGTAAATTTTCTGAGGAAAAATTTTTTTTAGGAAAAATTTTTTCCTAAAAATATGAAACGAGCTATAGGACTAAATAACAACAATAACATTAAAAATCTAGATAGTAAATTATCTGAGGAAAAATTTTTTGGAGAAAAAATTTGTTCCCAAGAATGTGAAAAGCGCTATAGGACTCAATAACAACAATAACATTAAAAAATTTCAACAGTTTATTTTCTGAGAAAAAATTTGCTGAAGAAAAAATTGTTTCCCAAAAATGTCAAAAGCGCTATGGGCCGGCATAACAACAATAACATTAAAAATTTCCATCGTAAATTTTCTGAGGAAAAATTTTCTGAAAAAATTTTTTTTCAACAAATGCCAAAAGCGCTATAGGCTTCAATAACAACACTGACATTCAAAATTTCCATAGTAAATTTTCTGAGGAAAAATTTTTGGAAGAAAAATTTTTTTTACCTAAAATGTGAAAAGCGCTATAGGCCGATAGTGCTTTTGAAATTTCTTATTGAGGCCTATAGCGCTTTTGACATTTTTGGGAAAAAAATTTTCCTTTAGAAAATTTAGAAACGAAATTTTAAATGTTATTGTTGTTATTGAGGCCCATAGCGCTTTTGACATTTTTGGGAAAAAAATTTTCCTCTAGAAAATTTAGAAACGAAATTTTAAATGTTATGGTTGTTATTGAGGCCCATAGCGCTTTTGAGATTTTCGGGAAAAAATTTTTTCTCCAGAAAATTTTTCCCCAGATAATTCACTATCGAAATGTTGAATGTTATTGTTGTTATTGAAGCCGGCAGTGCATTTGACATTTTTCGGTAAAATTTTTTTTCAGAAAATTTTTCCTCAGAAAATTGACTATCGAAATTTGTAATATTATTGATGTTATTGAAGCCAATAGTTCTTTTGAAATTTTTGGGAAACAATTTTTTTCTAAGAAAATTTATCCTCAGAAAATTGACAATCGAAATTTTTAATTTTATTGTTGTTATTGAAGCCGTTAGTGCTTTTGACATTTGTTGGAAAACAATTTTTTCAGAAAATTTTTGCTCCGAAAATTGACAATCGAAATTTGTAATGTTATTGGAGTTATTGAAGCCGATAGTTCTTTTGAAATTTTTTGGAGAACAGTTTTTTCTCAGAAAATTTTTCCTCAGAAAATTTACTACTGACATTTTAAAGTTTTTTGTTGATATTGAAGCCGATAGAGCTTTTGGCATTTTTCGGAAAAAAAATTTTTCAGAAAATTTTTCCTCAGAAAATTGACTATCGAAATTTGTAATGTTATTGATGTTATTGAAGCAGATAGTTCTTTCGAAATTTCTGGGAAAAAAGGTTTTCCTCAGAAAATTTTTCCTCAGAAAATTTACTATCGACATTTTTAATTTTATTGTTGTTATTGAAGCCGGTAGCGCTTTTGACATGCTTGGGAACAAATTTTTATCAGCAAATTTTTCCTCAGAAAATTGACTATCGAAATTTGTAATGTTATTGATGTTATTGAAGCCGATAGTTCTTTTGAAATTTTTGGGAAAAAATTTTTTTCTCAGAAAATTTTTCCTCAGAAAATTTACTATCGAAATTTTTTAATCTTATTGTTGTTATCGAGGCCTATAGCGCTTTTGACATTTTTGGGAAAACATTTTTTCTTCAGAAAATTGACTAACGAAATTTTGAATTTTATTGTTGTTATTCACGCCTATAGCGCTTTTGACATTTTTCTGAAAAAAATTTTTTTTAGAAAATTTGTTTTCAGAAAATTTACCATGGAAATTTTAAATGTTATTGTTGTTATGGAGGCCTATAGCGCTTTTGACATTTTTGGGGAAAAATTTTTCTTCAGAAAATTTTTCCTAAGAAAATTCACCATCGACATTTTTAATGTAATTGTCGTTATTGAAGCCTATAGCGCTTTTGACATTTTTGGGAAAAAATTTTTTCTTCAGAAAATATTTTCTCACAAAATTTACTATCGATATTTTGAATGTTATTGTTGTTATTGAAGCCGATAGTGCTTTTGACATTTTTCGGAAACAATTTCTCCACAGAAAATTTTTCCTCAGAGAATTTACTATTGAAATTTTGAATGTTATTGTTGTTATTGAAGCCTACAGCGTTTTGACATTTCTGGGAAAACAGTTTTTCTTCATAAAATTTTTCCTCAGACAGTCTGCGATTGAAATTTGTATTGTTATTGTAGTTATTGAGGCCGATAGTGCTTTTGAGATTTTCGGGAAAAAATTTTGTCTGCAGAAATTTTTTCATCAGAAAATTCACTATCGAAATTTTTAATGTTATTGTCGTTATTGAATCCGACAGTGCTTTTGACATTTTTGGGAAAATTTTTTTTATAGAAAATTTTTTCTCACAATATTTACCATCGAAATTTTTAATGTTATTGTTGTTATTGTAGCCGATAGTGCTTCTGACATTTTTTGGAAAAAATTTTTGCTACAGAAAATTTATCCTAAGAAAATTTACTATCGAAATTTTTAATGTTATTGTCGGTATTGAAGCCGACTGTGCTTTTGACATTTTTGGGAAAGAATTTTTCCTTCAGAAAATTTTTCCTCAGAAAATTTACCATCGAAATTTTGAATGGTATTGTTGTTATTGAGGCCTATAGCGCTTATGAGATTTTTGGGGAAAAATTTTTCTTCTGAAAATTTTTCCTAAGAAAATTTACTATCGAAATTTTTAATGTTATTGTTATTATTGAAGCCGGTAGTGCTTTTGAAATTTTTCGGAAAAAAATTTTTTTACCGAAAATTTTTCCTCTGAAAATTTGCTATTGATATTTTAAATGTTATTGTTGCTTTTGAGGCCTATAGCGCTTTTGAGATTTTTGGAAAAAAATTTTTTCTTGAGAAAATTTTTTCTGAGAAAATTTACCATAGAAATTCTTAATGATATTGTTGTTATTGCGGCCTATATCGCTTTTGACATTTTGGAGAAAAAATTTTTTCTTCAGAAAATTTTTCCTCAGAAAATTTACTATTGAAATTTTTTATGCTATTGTTGTTATTGAAGCCGATAGTGCTTTTGACATTTTTGTGAAGAAAATTTTTCTCCAGAAAATTTTTCCTCAGAAAATTTACCATCGAAATTTTTATTGATATTGTTGTTATTGAAGCTGTTAGCGCTTTTGACATTTTTCGGAAAAAATTTTTTCTCCAGAAAATTTTTCATTAGAAAATTTACTAAAGGAATTTTGAATGTTATTGTTGTTATTGAAGCTGTTAGCTCTTTTGACATTTTTCGGAAAAAATTTTTTCTTTAGAAAATTTTTCCTCAGAAAAGTTACTAACGAAATTTTGAATGTCATTGTTGTGATTGAGGCCCATAGCGCTTTTGACATTTTTGGGGAAAAATGTTTCCTTTAGAAAATTTTTCCTGAGAAAATTTACTATCGAAATTTTGAATGATATTGTTGTTATTGAAGCCTATAGAGCTTTTGACATTTTTGCGAAAAAATTTTTCCTTCAGAAAATTTTTCCTCAGAAAATTTACTATCGAAATTTTTAATGATATTGTTGTTATTGAGGCGTTTTTGACATTTTTCGGCAAAAAATTTTTTTTTCGGAAAATTTTTCCTCAGAAAATTTACTATCGAAATTTTTAATGTTATTGTTGTCATTGAGGCCTATAGCGCTGTTGACATTTTTGGGAAACCAGTTTTTCTTCTGAAAACTTTTTCCCCTGAAAATTTACTATCGAAAATTTTAATGTTATTGTCGTTATAGAAGCCGATAGTGCTTTTGACATTTTTGGGAACAATTTTTTTCTTCAGAAAATTTTTCCACAGAAAATTTACTATCGAAATTTTTAATGTCATTGTTGTTATTAAGGCCTATAGCGCTTTTGACATTTTTGGAAAAAAAATTTTCTTCAGAAAAGTTTTCCTCAGAAAATTTACCATTGAAATTTTGAATGTTATTGTTGTTATTGAAGCCTATAGCGCTGTTGACATTTTTGGGAAAAAATTTCTTCTTCAGAAAATTTACTATCGAAATTTCTAATGTTATTGTCGTTAATGAAGCCTATAGTGCTTTTGACATTTCTCGGCAACAATTTTTTCTTCTGAAAATTTTTCCTCAGAATATTTGCTATCGAAAATTTTGATGTTATTGTTGTTATTGAAGCCGATAGTGCTTTTGACATTTTTGGGAACAAATTTTTTCTCCAGAAAATTTTTCCTCAGAAAATTTACTAACGAAATTTTGAATGTTATTGTTGTTATAGAAACCGATAGTGCTTTTCAAATTTTTGGGAAAAAAATTTTTCTTCAGAAAATTATTCCCCAGAAAATTTACTTTTGAAATTTGTGATGTTATTATTATTATTGAAACCGATAGTGCATTTTACATTATACGGAAAAAATTTTTGCTTCAGAAAATTTGACCTCAAACAAATTACTATCGAAATTTTTAATGTTATTGTTCTTAATAAAGCCGGTAGTGCTTTTGAAATTTTTGGGAAAACATTTTTTCTCCCGAAAATTTTTCATCTGAAAATTTACAATTGAAAATTTTAATGTTACTGTTGTTATTGAGGCCTATAGCGCCTTTGACACTTTTGGGAAAGAATTTTTTTTTCAGAAAATTTTCCTTCAGAAAATTTACTATTTAAAATTTTAATGTTATTGTTGTTATTGAAACCGATAGTGCTTCCGAAATTTTTGGGAAAAACATTTTTTTTTTTCAGAAAATTTTTGCTCAGAAAATTTACTATCAAATTTTTCATAGTTATTGTCGTTATTGAAGCTGATAGTGCTTTTGACATTTTTCGGCAAAAATTTTTTCTTCTGAAAATTTTCCCTCAGAAAATTTGCTATCGAAATATTCAATGTGATTGTTGTTATTGTAGCCTATAGCGCTTTTGACATTTTTGGGAAAAAATTTTTTCTGCAGTAAAGTTGTCCTCAGAAAATTTACTATTGAAAATTTTAATGTTATTGTTGTTATTGAAACCGATAGTTCTTTTGACATATTTCGGAAAAAATTTGTTCTTCAGAAAATTTTTCCTCAGAAAATTTACTACCGTAATGTTTAATATTTTTTTTGTTATTCAGATTTATAGCGTTTTTGACATTTTTGGAAAGAAATTTTCAAAGTTATGTTTGTTATTGAAGCCTGAAGCGCTTTTAACATTTTAGGGACAAATTTTTTCTTCAGAAAATTTTTCCTCCGAAAATTTGCTACCGAAAATTTTCATGTTATTTTTGTTATTGAGGCCTACAGCGCTTTTGGCATTTTTGAAAAAAAATTTTTCTTCAGAAAATTTTTCCTCAGAAAATTTACCATAGAAATTTTGAATGTTATTGTTGTTATTGAAGCCGATAATGCTTTCGAAATTTTTGGGAAAAAATTTTTTCTTCAGAAAATTTTTCCTCAGAAAATTTACTAACGAAATTTTGAATGTCATTGTTGTTATAGAAGCCGATAGCGCTTTTGACATTTTTCGGAAAAAATGTTTTCTTCAGAAAATTTTTCCTCAGAAAATTTGCTACCAAAATTTTTAATATTATTTGTGTTATTGAAGCCTATATTGCTTTTGACATTTTTGGGGAAAAAAATTTTCCTTTAGAAAACCTTTCCTCAGAAAATGTACCCTAGAAATTTTGAATGTTATTGTTGTTATTGAAGCCGATAGTGCTTTTGACATTTTTCGGAAAAAAAATTTTTTTCAGAAAATTTTTCCTCAGAAAATTTACTAACGAAATTTTAAATGACATTGTTGTTATAGAAGCCGATAGCGCTTTTGAAATTTTTCGGAAAAAAGGTTTTCTTCGGAAAATTTTTCCTCCGAAAATTTGGAATGTTACTGTTCTTAATGATGCTGATAGTTCTTTGGCATTTGTCGGAAAAAATTTTTTCTTCAGAAAATTTACTATTGAAATTTTAAATGTTATTCTTGTTATTGAAACCGATAGTGCTTCTGACATTTTTTGGAAAACGAATTTTCTTCAGAAAATTTTTTTCAGAAAATTTTTTCTCAGCAAATTTACTAGGGAAATTTTTAATGCTATTGTCCTTATTGAAGCCGATAGTGCTTTTGACATTTTTGGGAAAAAAATTTTTCTTCAGAAAACCTTTCCTCAGAAAATTTACCATCGAAATTTTGAATGTTATTGTTGTTATTGAAGCCGATAATGCTTTCGACATTTTTGGGAACAAATTTTTTCTTCAGAAAATTTTTCCTCAGAAAATTCACTAACGAAATTTTGAATGTCATTGTTGTTATAGAAGCCGATAGCGCTTTTGACATTTTTCGGGAAAAATGTTTTCTTCAGAAAATTTTTCCTCAGAAAATTTTTCCTCAGAAAATTTGCTACCGAAATTTCTAATATTATTTGTGTTATTGAAGCCTATTGTACTTTTAACATTTTTGGGAACGAAATTTTTTCTTCAGAAAATTTACTAACGAAAATTTGAATGTTATTGTTGTTATTGAGGACCATAACGCTTTTGACATTTTTGGGAAAAAATGTTTTCTTCAGAAAATTTTTCCTTAGAAAATTTTGCTATCGAAATTTTTAATGTTATTGTTGTTAATGAGGCCTATAGCGCTTTTGACATTTTTGGGAAAAAATGTTTTCTTTAGAAAATTTGCTATTGAAATTTTAAATGTTATTCTTGTTATTGAAACCGATAGTGCTTCTGACATTTTTTGGGAAACGAATTTTCTTCAGAAAATTTTTTTTCAGCAAATTTACTAGGGAAATTTTTAATGCTATTGTCCTTATTGAAGCCGATAGTGCTTTTGACATTGTTGGGAAGAAAATTTTCCTTCAGAAAACCTTTCCTCAGAAAATTTACCATCGAAATTTTTAATATTATTTTTGTTATTGAAGCCTATAGCGCTTTTGACATTTTTGGGCAAAATTTTTCTCCAGAAAACTTTCCTCAGAAAATTTACCATCGAAATTTTTAATGTTTTTGTTGCTATTGAAGCCTTGCTATAGAACTCTTGACATTTTTGGGAAAAATTTTTTTCCTCAGAAAATTTACTCACGAAATTTTTTATGTTATTGTTGTTATTGAAACCGATAGTGCTTTTGACATTTTTTGAAGACAAAATTTTTTTCAGAAAATTTTTTCTCAGAAAATTTACTATGGAAATTTTTAATGTTATTGTCCGTATTGAAGCCGATAGTCCTTTTGCCATTTTTGGGATAAAATTTTTCCTTCA
>JAABKJ010011206.1:0-10797 GCA_011634705.1 Andricus grossulariae
AAAAATAACAGATGGCGCTAGTAGAACTTTCGGTAATTTGAATGCAATTTCAAGTACGCAAACATTATTGCCAATTTTTATGTGTACAGTTTGCGATAAGAAATAATAATATAAAAACATATTTCATAAAGGATAATTTTTTATCAAGTCAGAATTTTTTTATATTAATATCAATATTACATTTTTTTGTTGTGATAATCGTGTAGGGGTTTCAAAAAGCATAGTTTTTCTTGGCCTTATTCATATCGTGCATTGATCAGCTAACATTTTTCATTTTCATTTGATTTTTTTTTTAATTTTGAAAATTCTATAACTCTGATAATTTTATTTGTATCTAAAAAGTCTTAAGAATAAATGGTTTGAATTTTCGAGTACTATAAATAGCCTTACATACAATTTTTAAGTTTTCGAAAAAATAGTTTCAAAAATGTTGAAAATGCTCTAATTTTTTAAATTTTAATTTTAAAAAGCGGGCTAACGAACCTGCCCTTCAATTTGATGAGAACCAACTAAGTCAAATTTTACATGAAACCAATACCTTCTCATTAGGATGAAAATGAAAAAATTTATTTTTTGTTTATTTTGTAATGTCATTGTTCACGACTAAAACAAAAACTACGCGTCCTATAAAAAAATAATAAACAACAAATTTGTAGATCTTTCTTGGATGGATAATTTTGGTTTCATCATCTTTTTTCGTACCTTGCATAGTTCAACAGCAAAATGGAATTTTTTAGTTTTTCTATTATGTTTTATGGGGTCAAAATTTGAATTTTCCATTTTTCAAAAAAATGCAAAAAGTTGCCATGATAATATTGTAGGGCTTTCAAAAAGTAACGTTTTTCTTCTCGTGAATTTTTTCATATCGTGCGTTGTTTGGCTTACAATGTTCATTTTCTTTGATTTTTTGGATTTTGAAAATGCTATAACTCTGATAATTTTTTCTTTATCGAAAAATATAGTAAAGATAAATTGTTCAGATTTTTGTATACTACAAATAGCCGTACATACAATTTTTCAGTTTTCGAAAAAATAGTTTCAAAAATTTTGAAATTGCTCTAACTTTTTGAATTTTTATCAAAAATAGCTGGCTAACGAACTTGTTCTTTTCATTTAGGACTTGAAAAAAATGTGCTAAAGCTCAATCAAATCTGATCATTTTTTCTAAAGTTATCGTGCCTACAGACAGACTACAAACAGACACCTTCGTAAAAATAGTTTTTTCTGACTTAGGGGGTCTCCAAACATCGAGATTTGATGAAACCCGACCAAGACCAATTTTACATAAAAACAATACCTTCTCATTAGGATGAGAATGTAAAAATAAAAGTAAAAGAAAAGCTCTAAGGTTTAAATGGTTCAATTCATAATACAAACACTATAAATTTGAAATTAGTCTACTTCTTCATGTTTGTACCTACAATTATTTAATTTTAATGGTTATAAATTATCATTGTGAAAAATAAGTAAAATTTTTGAAGAAATTTTAACTTTAAACGAAAAACATCTGTATATTTCAATACAAACGCAGCTGGAGGCATTGAATTAAAAATGCGTTGAATTTTCACATTTTTCATAAGGAACAAAATCGCCAAGACCCAGAAATCAAAATTGAAAATACAACGAATTTGTAAAATTTTGATTTTAGTATTCAATGAGATTATCTGCATAACTTGCATAACTAGAACAAAATCGATAATATCCAGGAGTCGCAATTAGAATTACAGAAAATTTCCAAGATTTGGAATTTAGTATATAATAGAATCTTTGTCGATTTTTTACTAACGTATTTCGGTGCTTAAACCCTCACACATGTTCAGGAAAATTTTTAAACTACAAGTTATAAAGATAATTTCAATCAATACCATAATCAAAAATTGTTAAGTTGGCTGTATTTCCAATTTAGATTCCTGCAATTTTTTTCTAGTGCATTTTTGTTACTAGAGAGTTTTCAGGTGCTAAAAAACATTCTTCTCCTATTTACAAAGATGGTAAAAAATTTTCCCGAAAACAGGCGTGAATTATTAAACATGAATTATCTCTTAGAAAATAATTGATAAATATCCGCAACAAATCATCTCTATCAATTCTAAATTTCTTATACATTGCTGAAAATCGCAGTATGGTTGAAATAAAATTGTATTTTAATTTTTAAATATATATTTTTCATCGATTTTTGAAGTCACAATTTCTTACCGCATCATAAATCGTAATTGATAATTGTCACTTAAACAAGAAAATAGAGGCTATATTCCGAAGAGCACCAAAAGAAGAGGGGAACTACTTTATATGGCCAGACTATATGATTTTTGTACAGGTTGTCACTATATTGCTTTGTTTTTTTAATTTATAGTTCTTATAACGATATTATTTGATTTTTAAAATGAGATTTTACAGCGTATTATCGAAAATTTACGAATTTATTATTATGCACATATCTCTTAACAGCTAAACACACTACTTGATTTATTTTAAACAAGTGGCATTATTTTCTAAAAGCAAAATATTTTTTTCATCATACCTTCATCGAAAGATCGATTTTCAATGCCTGTAGAGCGAAGCGAAAGTGGCCGATTGCAGCCGCGTTTTCTTTTCCTTCCTAGGGAGGAAAAGTGATGACGTAGCGGGATGAAAAGAAATAAAACGGCTCGCGACTGGCCGAAATCAGAATCTCTCTATTGTGACGCGATTGTTCCCTCTCTCTTTCCATCTCCGTCATAATCGCACGAACTCTGCAGCCAACTTCAAGTGACTACTCTAAGCTCTTGTCTACTGTCAAATTCGGTTCGCGAACAAAGGAAAATCGATCTCCGATAAAGGTATGATGAAAAATAACGTGCACAACTCGGGTCGAAAGGCTATATGATTGCAACAAGTGTGAGTGCTGCCCTCGCTCCGCTCGGGCAGTTAACTTCACACTCGTTGCAATCATAGACTTTCAATCCTAGTTGTGCAATATACTATTTATGAAAATTCGTTTATTTACTGGAAATACAACTTTTACATTTTTGGTTGAAAATGTATCTTTTCCAGTTAAAAATTCAACTATTTGTTTAAAAAATTCATGTATTTTGGTAAAAATTCATTTTTTATATACTGAAAATTTAACTTTTCCATTTTTTGCTGAAAATTTAACTATTTGTTTGAAAATTCACGTATTTTGATGAAAATTAGTTTATTAAATGAACATAAAACTTTTCCATTTTTGTTGAAAATTTATCTTTTCGAGTTAAAAATTCAACTATTTGTTTATAAATTCATGCATTTTGACGAAAATTCGTTTTTTACTTTAAATTTAATTTTTCCATTTTTGGTTGAAAGTTTATCTTTTCGGGTTGAAAATTTGACTATTTGTTTAAAAATTCATCCTATTTTGACGAAAATACGTTTTTTACTGTAAATGTAATTTTTCCATTTTTGGTTAAAAATTTATTTTTGTTGTTGTTGAAATTTCATGTATTTTGATCAAAAAGTTTTTTTGATCAAAAATTCGTTTTTTTTCCACTGAAAATTTAATTTTTCCATTTTCGGTTGAAAATTTATCTTTTCGGGTTGAAACTTCAAATATTTGTTTAAAATTTCATGCATTTTTATAAAAAGTCGTGTTTGTTACTGAAAATTTAATTTTTCCACTTTCGGTTGGAAATTTACCTTTTCGAGTTGAAAATTCAAATATTTGTTTAAAATTTCATTTATTTTTATGAAAATTCGTGGTTTTTACTGAAAATTTAATTTGGCCATTTTTTGTTGAAAATATATATTTTTTAGTTGAAAATTCAACTATTTGCTTCCCTATTTGGCTATTTTGATGGAAATTCGTTTTTTTCACTATTGAGTTAACTTTTCTACTTTTAGATGAAAATTGATCTCTTTGAGCTGAAATTTAACTATTTGTTTGAAAAGTCATGTATTGTAACTTAAATTCATTTTTTACGGAAAATTTAACTTACATTTTTGGTTGAAAATGTATCTTTTCGAGTTGAAAATTCAATTAATTGTTTGAAAATTCATGTATTTTGATGAAAATTCGGACGGTGTCATTTCCACCTGAGCATAACGTGACCGCATTTTATGTCAAGAAGTTCCAAGCGACAGGTGCAGAGCGTGCCATGCACACGCTGAGTACCTAGAACACATGCTATCGGGGTGTCCCACCCACGCGGAAACGACGTATATCCACAGACATAATGCAGCCCTAAGAGTGCTTTATTACCATCTTTGTCGTTCTTACGGTGTTGGCCGCGACTTCGAGAAACGAACTATATTCGTGATAGAATTCTCGGTTCCTTCCGAATACATCACTGCCAAGGAGAAATAAAATGAGGAAACGTATTGTGATTTCGTCGTGTCTCGTGACCACCCATTTCACGGTTGTGAGACGTGGCCATGAGTGAGATTTACTGCAGTCCTACTGGGAGCCGGTGCCATTTTTAGATGGCACTTTCTCCCAGTGGGACCCAACGGTGGTTGTTTAACCTTATTTTTTTAATTATATATATATATATATTACCGCGGTCCTACTGGGAGCCGGTGTCATTTTTTTATTTTATTTTTTATGGCATTTGGAAATCCCTTGATTCTGGCCATTATTAAAGATTTCGAACAGCCTTTTTTGAATAAAAAAATGTCTGCTGAAAATCGATCATGAAGCGCGAGTGTCACAATGAGAATGTGTGTCTACGTAGCTTCGTCAATTTAATCTTCAACTACACTTCATTACGTAGGAAAGTTAGAGTATGAAGATGCATGAAAAAACTGGGATATAAAAGAGTGAAAGGAGTAAATATCTGAGAGAAAAGCGTAAAGTACTCATAATAGTACTTACACCTGTACTCACACCAGCATTCACACCAGTACTCACACCAGTACTCACACCAGTACTAAAACCAGTACTCAAACCAGTACTCACACCAGTACTCATACCAGTGCTCATACCAGTACTCATACCAATACTCGCACCAGTGTTCATACCAGTACTCATCCCAGTACTTAGTACTGGAATCTGTGTACTCATGTCAGTATTCACTTGAGTACACGGTTTTTCCAGTACTCATTTTTCGTAAGGGATAACTGCACTAAATAATGTCTCGATAAATAATGCTTTTGGTTCAGTCGAGTATTAGTGCAATCGAATACTTACTATCGATTGGGTTTATCGATTGGACAACTGGGAGCGAGTGAGTTTGTGAGCAATTTATATTTCATAGTGTATTATTTTTACCATACAAAAAATGACTTTTATAAAGGTCTTATTATAGTAAAACAAGTTAGATTTGGGCAAATGGAATATTTGAAATTTGGAATATTTAGATGTGATAATGTGCAACAATAATGTACGTAATGTACGAAAGTCAAAAAGGCTTTCTGAGTTAAGAAAAGTTGCTTATTCATAGGTTTTTAGCAACCTTCTTCACTGGATTCAACTGGAATAAATAGGATTACTGCAATTTAAAATGCTTTGAAGATAACAATAAATTATTATTACAAAAATATATATTTTTTAAATTAGATTCGGAAAGAAATTGGATACATTCGGAAAGAGTAAAGTGGGGAGTCATTCGGAAAGAAATCGGAAACATTCGACGACATTCGGAAAGAAGTCAGAGAGTGGTATATTCGGAAAGACTTGTTGTGCATGTACTTTTTTTGCTTGTATGACTGATAAAAGGTTCTAGAACTGATAATCAATACTATACTATATACACAGATAACAATGTGTACGCACAATGATGGCTTATTGACTCGCACGCATGCGAATTGTCCCGCACGTCGCGCCATCACCCGAGCAGACATATGAATCCTCAGTTGCGACGCATATCGCTCGCACGTGTGAAGGTCACACGCATGACGGCGATATGCGAGCTTCCAAACTCATGCAGGATTTGAAAATGTATTGCTGTAAAGATTGTTAATAAATGAGAACTTAGACGTATAACTAGCGGAACAGCCTGTAATAATACATAATGTCCGAATCCATTTCAAAGCATGCCGGCCGGCGGGTGACATGTTCAGGATTAACTTTTCTATGAAATGTGTTTTGTACGTGAAAAATAAGAAGACACGTAGTTTTTTTTTTAATTAACATGGCGAAATTTTTTCATTTTTAGGAATATCATAATATTTTACTTTAAAACCCGTGCCATTTTTGCAATTGATAAGATATAAAGTTTTTCTTGTTTCAGTTTATATCCTGTTTTTGCACTTTTTGGAAATCCACAAAAAATTAAAAAAAGAATAAAAAATTGTGAATTTATTTTGAATTTTTGAAAAAGAAAGAAAAAAACTGTTTTTCTCAAAAACCCCATCTTTTTTTGCCTGAAATTTTTTGAAATAATAGTCACTAATAAAGTCTACGCACCATCAATTTTCCGTTCGGTATCTTTTTGTTTTTCAGGAGAAAAAATTATTGTGATTTTTTTTTATAATAACTTTCTTCCACCGAAAAACAAAAAAATGTCGAACGGCAAGTGTATGGCAGGCTATATTAGTATCTATTATTCCCAAAAATTCTAGGCAAAAAAAGTTAGGGTTTTTGAGAAAAGGGTTTTTTCTTTTTTTTTAATCCAAGATAACTTACCATTTTTTATTCTTTTTTTTCGATTTTGAAAGAGTGCAAGAAACTGGATTAATTTATTAAGTAAACCCTTTATATCCTATAAATTGCAAAAGTGGCATGGTTTTTAAAGTAGAATTTTCAAAAAACTCATAGTACCTTTAAAATTGTAAAATATTCGTTAAAAATGTAAAAATGTTGCTATGTTAATTTAACAAAATACATGTCTTCTCATTTTCCACGTACAGTATGTTTGATACGTTCAATTTAATTAATTAAATTAATTTATTTGTAGCAATATGCTTCGAAGGCAAGCTAATACCGAACATGTCACTCGCCAGCCTGCATGATTTGAAATGGATTCTGTGTATTATAAACTATTATAAATAACTATTAGAAATTACATATATATTATAACTCATAAAACGTATTAACGCAATCAACCGTGACATATATATTAATTTCATTATACGCTTATCTCTCGAAGTATAGAAATAGAAAACAAAATATAAAATTTATATAGGCTACTATAGGCTAATTTTCAAATTTGTCTTTTTATTCGGAGCTGTTCAGGATTCGCCATTTCCGAAGGAACCATTATGTTAGGAAAGGTTTTCTTCTTCTCCTGGACCCTTTGATGCTTCCAAAGCTGCAATTTGTTCTAGTAGATCCTTCTCGTTTCCTTCCAACGCCGTTTGATTTTTTCGAAGATTCTTCTTCTTCAAAATCCTATACCGCTGCTTCGTTATTCTTAAAACCTCTAGCATTTAATTCTTGAAATGAGCTTTGTCTTCCGGGCCTTTGCATTGTGAACACTTTTGAGCTGCCTCTGCAAGAGAAATTGAAGGATTATTAAAATTTTTTTTACGTGCTATAAATAATTTCATCAAACCTATTAAGTAAGAAATTATACTTACGATACAAAATGTTTGACACCCTGGTGTCGCCGAATATTAAACTACTGATTATTAATATTTTTAATACATTTTCGATCAAATGTAATTTTAAATGAGGGTTAAGGGTTCGTAACATGATAAATCCATTTACTGCAAAAAATAAGTCAAGGAATTCAACTTTAATTTTTTTTGCGCTAATTTTTTAATAATAACCCCACGCGATAAATTAAAAAAGCTTGGCTTCATAAATTGTTGGAAAATTTGTAAATATAACAGATACAATTATTTTTCGAACTATACAGTGTATAACAAAAATGTATTGGCCATTTTTAAATTTTTGGAAAAAATTGAATTCTTTAAACAATAATTTGCTCCCAAATATATATTTAAAATCGTATTTTTTGAATTAAACATAATACTGAATCATCTACTCCTCAAAATCATTCAATATAATGGTAAAATCAGAAAATACGATTTTAAAAGTGTTTTTGGAGAAAAACAATTTTTCAAACACACTCGTAATTGTTTAAAAAAAATTAAAAATAATTAACATATTCTTTGTATACACTATACAGTCAGAAAAATAATTGCACGTGTTCTAGTTTATATTATTTCTTAAAGTTTAGAAAAACAAATACAAATTTTTTCAACAAATAGAAATTAGTAAAAACTTAGAAGATAAGTCTTAAAATTATTCAATTATTCAACAATAAGTAGCATAGGATACCAATTTGAGAAAAAAGTGTACATCTCTGGCTGTATTTTCAAAAATTTTGAAAACAAAAAATAGTTTTGTTTTGATAATCGCAAGTTCACAAAAAAATTTACTGCTTTAAACAATGACCAACTATTACAATTCATTCAGAAAATGCGATTTTTGTTTACATTTTTGGTGGGAAATATTGCTTAAATAAGTTACATTTATTTGAACAATTAAAAATTATTTAAAAAGACATAAAGGATATTCAAATTCTCCATTAGTATTTATTTGTATTAAAAAGGGCGGCAGAAAATGCTAAAAATTATCAATAATACGTAAAAATAATGTTTTCTGATTTTAGGCCATATTTGGGACATTGTGGGGGGCAAGGGGTGTTAAAAATGAATGTTATTGATATGGTTTCATTCTGTAGATACTCCTCTTCAGTCCCTGAAAAATTTAGCATGTGCCCGGTGGCACGTGTTAATATTCGAATGTCGAAAAAAAATACGGATTTTATTTCGCCAGAAACGGAAACTTTAGGAGAAGGGGGGAGGAGCCTTGCACTGCTGAGTTGAAATTTTTTTGCAATATACTCTTGAACCACCCTAGTGTACAAACACACAAAAATCACAAATTAAAAATTTTTTGAATGGAAAAATTACAATTGTTATAAAGTCCACAATTTAAATTTGGCACTCTAAATTTTGGAAGATTTAGGACTTTCTATTTCAAATTATTCAGTTTCAAATTCTTTAGTTTTTGAGATTTTATTTATAATTGCTCGTTTTGAATGAACAGTCAAATATTGCTAAATATTTCAAATTTGAAATTTTTTACTTAAAAAAGTTTTTTTGAGCAAAAAATTTCAAACTAAAATGCTTAAAATGGAATATTTTAGACTGAACCAATGTTTGAAATTGAATAAAAGCATTTAATTATGAATCTAACCATTTTCAATTATTTAAACGTTAGAAATATTACTTAAAATATTCATCCGTTAGATTATTATTTGTTCAAGCAGTACTGAAGCTTTCGAATGAAAGCAGTACAATTTTTAACGTTAAAATCTGTGAATTGTTTAATTTTAAACAGATTCGTTATCGTCTTGTAAAATCAATTATGCGTAAATGTTTAGTATTTGAACTACAGCTTAAATTTAAAAATCAATAATTATTTACATTTATAGTTAATGAACCTAAAAGCTTTTTCACACAAAATTTTAAATTTCAAGCGATTTGAAATTTGAGCAACACAATTCAATTTTGAACAAAAAGGATAACATTTCAATAAAATTGTTGAATGTTCAACATAGTTAAATTTAATATCAATAAGTATGTACGTAATAAAATTACATCCTAAAAGAGCAGTATTAAGTTTTCGGTGATCCTCCAAACTGAAAGGAACCTTGAAAAGTGAGTCTTGATATATTTACAACCAAAACCAAATTATAATTTTCAACCATAATTTTTCCACTTCACCCGATGAAAAATCACGCAATTTTGTAGGTTATATTTATCGTGGTGTAAAGGATGTAGAGCGTGGTATAAACATGGTATGTACAAGCCATCTGACTAAATGTGACTCTACACTGTCCGAGTTATTCTAAGTTATATAAAATATTATATTTCTATAACATTGAGAGTGAGCAAGATTATAGTTGCACGATATTATAAGAAAAAATAAGGTTATGTTTGTATACTTGTACCTACTCTGCAATTGACATCAATGCTGCTGTATGCTACTCTCGTATCCAATAAGTACACCTCAGTAAACACCTAGAAAAACTACACTTTAAAATTATATCAGAAAACTATAACGAGTAAAACGCGAAAAACCAGCCCCCTGGAACTCTGAGTTGCAAATGTACTATGTGTTGATGGTGGCCGTGTGGTGGCGCCAGCTATGCAGTTGGCCTATGATTGTTGCAAATGCATGGCAAAATAATAAAATTAAATTGAATAACACATTAAAAGTAATCTACTGACGATGTTAAATAATTTTTGAGTGTTTTGAATGATCTTTGCGAAATTTTCCATCTTCTAAGCGAAAGAAAACTGAGAAAAACTACTTTTAGATGTAAAAATCTGCATCTATTCGCGAATGCGTTTTGTGCGTTTGTTTTTATTGTAAATCGGGACATATAAAAGTATTCGGGAGAAGGACAAAGCTAACAAAATTCAAATTTTCAAAGTGTCAAATGATCCAAATGTTGTTCAAGAATGGCAAATAGCTATTTTAAGGTGAAACGGTAACTTCCTCAGATCAGTTTCTGCGAAAACACTCGCAAAATAATGCATAAATTAAATTTTCGTTTCTTGCATTGTAAAAAGTAGGCCGACATCGATGGTTAACTTCTCTTGAAAATAAAATTTATCAAACAATTTTTTTTTTTATTAACAAAACCTTAGATTATCTAATTCTAACAATTCTTGATGCTCAAAATAGGAGAAGTCCGCCATGCGGAAACTAATAATAAACATGATACGCGTGAAAAAGATTGATTTATTCATTTATTTAAACACAAGTTTGCTGAAACTGACGCAAAATAAAGCAAGAAATATTCTGCTAAAAACCGGTTTTTTAGTTCCTGGATTTGCCGCCAGTGGTCACTACCGGTCTATTCTTGTTTCGTGGATCGTATATAT
>JAABKJ010011207.1:0-10797 GCA_011634705.1 Andricus grossulariae
ATATATATATATATATATATATATATTTAGTAGTCGCTCAAGGTATATTTTGTTCTGAGTACTTGTTTCTAAATAAATTGACTCTATTTTTGTTTCTGATTTCGTTCTGTCACTCATGGATTGTGTTTTTCGTAGAAAAATATTCAACTCTGATTTTTTCACATTCATAAAATAATCATTAAATTCACTCGTGGTAATTTTTTAAATGTACATATTTTGAAGGTGATACAGTAGAGAGAATGGTGTATGAAACAAATTTGACAAAAGTACATTATTACGCGTTGTAACGCGTTATTACGCAATAATACGCGAGTGATTACTCCCTCGACACTTTTTTCGCTGTTTGCATTAACGTGGAAGTTGAGCAAACAAAAAAATAAAAAATCTGCTTTCACCATTTGCTGAAAAATGTAGTCCTTGATTTAAAAAAAATCTAAAATCGGTGCCTAGTTGCGTTTTAAATGTCATTTTGAACCGCTTTTTTTATTTCACCCCACTCTGCGGCCTGTTAAAAAAGAAATAGAAACAACTCTGGTAATCCGATGAACCGCTCGGTTATCTGAGGTTATTCAACAGTTTTCAGAGAAAAAAGAACCCTAAGTTCGAAAAAATTTTGAGAAAATTGTTTTTTTTTCAGGAATGAAATTTTAATTTTTTAATTTTTATGACTTGAAAAAAAGTTTGGTAACCGGGAAATGACCAGGAACTTGTGTTTGTTTTTACAGGCCACTCTGAAACATTTATATTGAAAATTTTTCTGCTAATGAGAAAATTATCGCGCAAATCATGATTGCTAGTAAAAAATTGGTTAGCAATTGATCAATTAAATTAGTCATAGCTCTCATTGTGCATAAACTCCCCCCCCCCAGGTAACTTCTCTGGAACAGCGCCTGTAAGATTCAAGGGATTTCAATAGAATTTCCAATATTTGAAGAGTATTTAATTAGCCCCTTGTTCATTCCTACACATATATTAAAAAAGAATGTGAAATCAGGAGATTTCGGACTTGTGACTTTGTGAATTTTGATTTCTCAGCTTTTCCGTATTCGGCCTGTTTGCGGTGATTGTTTCCTGGTTGATGGCTTCAATGTACCTGTCGACATCGGTAGCTCTCGGTGATTTGTGCATCTCCCCGGATGGATACATAGAAAAATCAGCTCCAAATATTCTGACCTCCGAAGTTCTTTCCTATTATACGCAATGCGAGAGTATGCACAACAACCCCTTCACTCGTCGAGTTCGAGAGGGAGTAAATGCTACAGGAAACATGAGGAACAACTTGAACATCGTCAAGGAACTGGCAGAGCAACTATTCAAGGATCAACAAGTATCCACGAAACTGATCAGCATCAGAAATGAGATCAACACTCTGGAGAGACTGTGGTCAGGCCTACAAGCCTTCCTCGACTGCAAACCAGTGCACAAACAGTACATTACGGGAGTCAAGAGCCTCTGCCACTTAGGATTGTAAGTGTCTCTATTAATAGCTTCAATCTAACTTTCATTTTTATGCTCTCTTAGATTTATGTCTGTTTCAATTATTTTTATGAGTCTAGGCCCATATTTCAGGATTCAGAAATTGTTTAATTTCAAACGCTGCTAAAAACTAAAACTAAAAGAATTATCTATGAATATTTTAAAATTAAACCATGAGGCGAAAAAGAATTTAAAACTGTTTCAATTTAAAAATGTTTAAATAAAAAAGTCCAGTCTTTAGTTTTATTTTGGTCTCAAAGAGAGTTTCACATACTGATATTAGTGTCTCAATCCTAAACAAATGTTATCTCTAATTTGGGGCCGTCCATACATTACGTGACCAATGTTGGGCTATTTTTGATTCTCCCACCCCTCGTTGACCAAAAGACAAGAATTTTCAAGCCAAAAATATCAATTTTCAGCAACAAAAAAATTGATTTTTAAAGAAACAGTTGCATTAATAAGCAAATATTTAAACTTTTTAACGAGTAGATACATTTTCAAGCCAAAAGACGAATTTTTTAGAATGAAGTTGAATTTTCAACAAAAAAGTTCATTTTCAACCAAGAAATATGACTTTTCTATCAAAAATATGATTTTTAAATTTAAAAGGACAAATTTTTAACAAAATAATTGAATTATCAACAAAATAATTAAACTTTCAACAAAATAGTTAAATTTTTAACCAAATAGTTGAATTTTTAAAACACAGAGTTTTAATTTTCTGCAAAATGGCGAATTTTCCACAAAAGACATGAATCTTCTTGTTTGATACATGAATGTTACTTAATAAATTTTTCTTGTTGAAAATTGATCATAACCAATTTGTAAGTCAACTGCTTTCTAAAAAAATTCGACCTTTAAACCGGCAATGAAGAGTTTAATCCTCAACCAAAAAGATGAATTTTAAACAAAAAAGATTAATTTTCTACCTAAAAAGATGAATTTTCGACACAATACATGAGTTTGTGTACTAAATAGTTTAATTTTTATCTTATAGAGAATACATTTTCAAACAAAAATGGATTTGTTAAATTTTTAGATAAAAAAATTGACTGCTAACCAAACGAATTTTTAAAAGTAGTTAAATTTTCGACCGAAGACATGAATCTTTAAAAAATGCGTTTTTTAACAAAACTGTTCAATTTTTAAACCAAAAAGACGAATTATGTACAAAAGAGTTGAATTTTCAACCTCAAAATATGATTTGTCAAAAAAAAGGTAATTCTCTACTAAATAGTTACATTTTCAAATAAATAGTTTACTTCTGAATCAAATAGTTGAATTTGCTACCAAAATAGTTGAATTTTAAACCAAAAATATGGATTTTCATCAAAAAAGTTCATTTTTAACCTAAAGTTTAATTTCTACCAAATTGTTGCATTTTCAAAACAAAAGACGAATTTTCTACAAAACAGTTGAATTTTCAATCCGTAAACATGAATTTTCAACCAAATAGTTAAAGTTTCAACCAAATATTTAAATTTTCGACTAGGAAATATCAATTTTCAACAACAAAAAAACTAATTTTCAACAAAATAGTTACATTTTTATGTAAAGATGTGAATTTTCAATTAAAATGATAAACCTTAAGCAACAACAAAAATTTTCCAATAAAAGAGTTGAAATTTTAACCAACTAGTTGAATTTTCGACCAAAAAAGACGAAGTTTCAACAAAATACATGAATTTCAAACTAAATAGGTCAATTTTTAACTAAAAGAGAATAAACCATAATATGGTAATCATTGAATTTTTAGTTAACCATAAATTAAATGCATTTTCAACAAAACAGTTGAATTTTCAACCAAAAAAATGAACTTTTAACCAAAAATAGTTGGATTTTCCTATTGAGTTCTATTAATTCAGTTCGTATTTAAGCAAGAAAAAACTAGAAAATGGGAGATAAGGGAAAGTTTCTTGAAAGCGGGGGAAAAAAATAATTTGTATAAAAAAGGGGAAAAGAGGAGAATAGGGAAAAGAGAGTGAAGTCTGAAATATGAAAGTGATTTTCAAACTTATTAAGTAATTATTGAACGATACTTTATTAAAATTTATCATGCGGAAACGTACTAAACGTTATCAAAGTTCGCAACGTTAATTCGACAGACCTCCCCTCTCCACCCTTTAACCAACCGTTATGTTTGCGGGACCCTCCCCTCCCCCCTAAAATTGGTAACGTAGTTTGTGGATGGTCCCTTTGGGATTCATTTAAACTTGTTGGTAGTAAAAATCTAATACTAAATTTGTATTTTTCAGATACGGCCTCACATTTATGTTAGTAGCGAGCCTCGTAGCTGGTTTCCTCTTCACAGTTCTTGTCTGGGTCGACTCTCACACCTGGATCTACATTAGAAAACGGTGGGAATTTCTTCTAGCTGAAAGTAAAATTGAGTTTGATTTAAATCGAAATTTGAGCTATAATTCATGTCGTCTTGTTGCAGAAGTGATTACCTCCAGGTCGACGAGCAAGATCCTTTCTTGCCTCCATCGGCGGCTTCGCAGGCGATAGCAGCGCGGACTCTTCGTGGCCAAGGGTCGTACCCGCCTACAGCCCCTCCTCTTAATCCAAATATTCACGGCAACCAAAATACTATCAAACAGCCTCTCCTGCTAACGCCGCCCCCGCCGTCCTACGCTACTGCGACAGCTCGAGCACGCCAGCTGCACGAGAGCATGTTAAAGTTTGTGCATGAATCTTTTGTTATTTTTCTTCCTTACTACATACTTACTACATACCTACTTACTACTTCAATCTCCGTCCGTAAAAGAGACCGGTGCAATACTCAGTCCAAGGAACTTGAGGCAAGACAGAATTTACTGATCATATTTCAACAACATGTGCATTTTTGCAAAGTGCCACCAGATATAATAGAGACTAAACTGTCTCTTCTCTATGGTAATGTTCAATCTTGCCACGCTCTCTTTCACGTACCTTTTTATTCAAAGCGGCTGAAAATTTTATTAATTCAGAATTTAGTTCAGTGTGGCCGCTGGAAGAGAAATCTATTCAATCTAGGGTGGCCACTGTACCGAGAAACCGAGAAATGATCGGGAATTTTACACATTTTTAGAAGAAAAATCTATACAGTCACTTGAAATATCATAAATTATGTATCACATGATATAATATAATTTAAAATAAGTTTGATTTCAATATATAAAAAAATTAATGATTTTTAAAATTTAACTGTAGTTACAGTATTAAAAAATGAACAATAATAGATTTTACGAGATGATGTTGAAACTGTTCAAAATTAAACCATTTAAAAAAAAATTTAACGTTAAAAATTCCATAGTTAAAATAGTTAAATTTTCAAGTAAAATGATGAATCTTGAATCAAAAAAATGTATTTAAAAAAAATTAGTTTAACTTTCAATCAGGTAGTTCAGTTTTCAACCAAGAAAGATGAATTCTAAATAAAAAAGGTAATAGTTCATATTTCAACTAAAACCGATTTGAATTTTAAATAAAAAACAGATGAATTCTACCAAAAATGACATTTCAACCAAAAAGATTCCTTTTTAACCCAATAGCTGCATTTTAACAACAACAAAAAATAAATTTCTACCAAAACAGATGAATTTTCAAACCAAAAAGACGAATTTTCAACCAAATCGTTAAATTTTCAACTTAAAAAGATCAATATTCAACCGAAAATGGAATAGCTTAATTTTCAGTTGAGAACATTAATTTCCAACCCAGAAAAAAAACGAATTTTCAACATAATAAATTAATTTCAAACCAAATAGTTTAATTTTCAACTAAAACAGATCAGTTTTCAGCCAAAAATGGATTACTTGAATCATCAGATAAAAAAAATATTTTTAATACAAAAAACTAATATTCAACAAAATAGTTAAATTTTCAACCAATGAGATCAATTTTCAACGAAAGTGTTGAATCTTCAACAACAACAAAATGAACAAAGTAGTTTAACTTTAATCTGAGTAGTTGAATTTTCAACAAAAAAAAAACGATTTTAATTTTAAATAAAAAACAGTTAAATTGTACCAAAACGAAAAATTGTCAACAAGATAGTTGAATCCTCATCCTAAGTTAATTAATTTTCCACCGAACAGTTGCATTTACATCTACAAAAGATACATTTTCAACTGCAAAAGATGCATTTTCAACTACAAAAGATACAGTTTCAACTAAAAATCGAACAATTACATTTACAGTTAAAAAAATTATTTTTAACACAAAAAAAAACGAATCTTCAACACAAATTTTTTTCAAAACATTTTCAACCAAAGAGATGAATTTTCAATTAAAAAAGGTGAAGTTTCAACAAAAATGGAATACTTAAATCTTTAGTTTACAAAAATTAATTTTTAACAAATTAGTTAAATTTTCAACCAAAGTGATGAATTTTCAACCCAAAAAAATGTAGCCAAGTAGTTCAACTTTCCGCTAAGTATGTAGTTGAATTTTCAATAAAAAAGTATTTTAATTTTTAATCAAAAAAACAGTTGAATTCTACCAAAACAACAAATTTTCAACAAAATAGTTGAATCCTTAATCTATATTAATTAATTTTCGACCAAAGTTGCATTTTCAACTACAAATAATACATTTTCAACGAAAAATTGAATAGTTACATTTTCATTCAAACAAGTTTATTTTCAACAAAAAAAAAACGAATTTTCAACACAATTTTCAAATAATAAATTTCAATAGTTAAATTTTCAACCAAAGAGATAAATTTTCAACTAAAATTATGAATCTTCAACCAAAAGATGAATTTTTAGCAAAATAGTTCAACCTTTAAGCAAGTAGTTGATTCTTCAGCGAAAATATAATTATTTTTAAGTAGTTGAATTTCAACCAAAAAACATAAAAATTCTACCAAAAGAGACGAATTTTCAGGTAAATCCGAAAATCCTGAAAGAAAAGATTCGAAATATAATTTCCCGAAATTAGAACTGGTCAAAAATGTAAAATTCCCGAATAATCAAATTCTCGACAGTTTATTATATTACCGAAGTAGGGAAATTCCCTATAATAGAATATTTCTGAAATAATATTGCCGACCATAGTGAAATTCACCAATTTTCCATTTTAGCTCATCATTTTTAAGCATAAGTTTTCAATTTAATGAATTTTGAAATGCAGGTTTGAAGACTTAAACATTTAAAAATTAAAATCGTTCGAAATTATTTTTACAAAATGTTTAAGTTGATCAACTATGACCATAAATTGATTCATAATTTTTTAAGTTGAACTGTAGTTCAAATGTTTAAATTGAGCAATAATTGATCTTTCACAACGATTCTGAATCTGTTCAGAATTAAAACATTTACAGAATTTAAATAATTTCAAATTATTAGATAGGACGCAATGATTTCACCGGAAAAGCAAAGTTCCGAATGTTGAACACCGAAAATATAATTACCAAACTAGAACATTTCCGAAAAATGAAAATTTCAAAAATTTCAAATCACGGAAATTTAAAATTCCTGGAATTAGTAAAATCTCGAATTCAGTGAATTACAAAAAAATTTAATTCCTGATATTAGTAAATTACCGAAATTCCAAATTTCCGAAAAGAAAATAATGTTTAATATTTTGTATCAGCGAGAATAATATTTTATTTGATATGCATGCAGTTTTGAAATTGAAAACAGTTTAAGAAATTCTCGGGAATTTTAAAATTGTAAATTTTTTTTATGCCGTTAAGTTTCACTTTCGTAATATTTCAATTTCGTTAACAAACATTTTCGGTAATTTTATTTTGTTCTGTAATTTTAAATTTAGGAAATTTTCATTTTTGGAAATATTCCATTTCGGTAAATATATTTCCGCTATGTTCCAACATTATGGATTTTGTTTTTTTTTTTGCCAAATTTAATTCCTAATAGATTCATAATTAAACGCTTTTATTAAATTTAAAATCCTTTTCAGATATTGCTTCAGTCTAAACTGCTCAATGTTTAACCCATTCAATTTCAAAGTTTTTTAATGAAAAAAAAAGAAAATAATTTTTTAATATTTAGGAATATTTGACTTTTAATTAAAAATGGCAATTATAAATTAAATATTCAAAGTAAACAATTTAAAACTGCATTGTTTGAAATAGCCTTGAATCGTACAAATTTCAGTGTGCTAAATTTAAACTTTGAGCGTTACAATATTAATTCTACTATCAAATTTTCTTTTCATTTGTAAGTGAAAGTATAGAATTTTAATGTAAAAAGAACAATTGAACAATTATTAATTTGAAACGACTTAAAATTAAAAAATTCATCTTCTAATTTAAAAAGAATTCAGTTTTAAACAAAAATTAAAATAGTTCAGCATTTAGTGTTTTTAACTTGAAATGGCTTAGAATGATATAGTTTTTAACATTTACAAAATTATTTATTAATTCATTTTTCAATTTAGAGCATTGAAAATGATAGCATGGATTTTAATTTTGCAGTTTAAAGTAATTTAATTTGAAATTGTTTATTTGAATAAAAAATGTGTTAAGCTTCAGTTTTAAAAGTTTTAAATTGAACAGAGTTCCACTTTCAGCTTTTAAGAGTTCGAATTTTTTATTTTCAATGACTGCGACCAATTTTTGCGATCCGGGACATAACCGGGAATTTTTTCCCCGATTAATACTCAATTTCACTCTAGATTGAAATTTAGTGAACTTTACACAAGTTACAAAAACGCTAATTATTTTCAAGCCGCTTTGAATACATTAAAGAGTTAGCTTAATTCACATAAACTAGAGGATTTTTTAAACGTTTTTCATTTTTTAACACGACTGTTGTGCCTTGCGTCTTAGACGTTCATAACTGAGAGTAGATCTTCGCTTCAATGGTTTACACTTGACAGATTTAATAGATTTTTGCTCGTTTCTTCGTTCGTTCGTTAAATTAATCGTTTCTTTCAATATTTTCAAAAGCGTTCAAATGTTTTCAAGAATGTGCCAAGCTCTAAAACTCCCAGCTTTGAGTGTTTAGGGTGCTAAATAACGAAGACGAAGAAAAAAATAAAAAGTAAAGAAGAGAGATATTTTGAAGCAATATTTGTCTTTTTGTGAGAAAACAATGCATTGGAACCTGGATTTCCTTAAACTGGATTTGTGTATTCCGAGAATTGCTGTCCTCGGCAATTTGATGATGAGGGGAGCCGCGGGACCGAGAGAGAGGCGGTGCTCAGTCAAGCGTGACAAACAGTATGAGGGCCGCACTCTCAGTGCGTCAGTTGCATCCGGTTGCGTCATGCGTTCAAATCCAACCTAAATGATTCATGCGGCCCTACCTATATACATTCGGAGTCCCTCGACTTGTGTCGAAGGCCACTGCGGGCTATGCCCGAAACCGTGCACAAATCCAGGTTCCAGTTTATTCATAAAAATATTTATAACTATACATTAGATTTTTGTCTTCGTCGTGCGAATCGTTGGATTGAGAAATTTAATAGTTTCATTCTCCCTTAGAAGTTAAGCCAATTTTGGTGTCTCAGAAAAGAAATGCTGCAACTTTGTTTGTTTACGATTGTTTTTACAGAGGTGGGGGAATTAATGGAAGCGGGGGTGATCACAAATCAAGTCAGCATAATCAGCACGCGACTAGTGGACGAGCTGAACACCGTTCTGGACATGGAGACCAACCTGGCCAGTACGCGACTCTAAGCAAGCAGTGCAAAACACTAGAATCGAGTGATTTTTACTGAGGGCACGCCCCCTCGGGTCCGGGTAAGAATTTCTTTTTAATTACGGGGCCATCCATAAATTACATAACACATTTTTTGCTAATTTTCTACCCCACCCCTCCCCATGTAACAAGTCGTAACAAAATTATTTGGACCCCTCCCTGGCCAATTTTATGTTATTTTTTCAAATATTTACGGCCATTTATTATTAAATACAATTGAAGAATTTTCAATTGCAAATCTATAAAATTGTATAAATTTCAATTTTAAATCTTCAAAATTGAAATATATTGAAGAGTCTTCCAACTGGTAGAGTCCACGTCAACTGATCACGGAAATTTTCGTGTCGGAATGGGATTTGGCTGTAATTCAGGATATATGATTGTTTGGTGATGAAAAACATTCCCACCAAATATTTTTCGAAAATTCGAAAAAATGGCGGAGATATGGGACTTTGAGTTTTTGAACAACTTTTTTTTCAATGACGTATTTTGGGTTCTAATTAACCGATTTGAGTTTTCGACGTCTGAATTTACTTGTTTTAAGATACATTTCAAAATAAAAAAATAAAAAATAAAATTTTTTCTCGAAAATTTGGTGAAAAAAAAATTAAAAATAATAACGCGTTTTTCAAAAAATGCCATTAATTATTTTTTTCATGGTCAGAGGAAGGTATAAATGTGGTCTACAAGTCCTGAAATTATTGGAGTGTGTTTGCCACTGGGTTTCGAGAAAAAAATTCGAACGTCAGGTCTTCTATGGCTCGGCACGGCTCAGTAGGGCAAATTAAAGTGTCTGTGGACAAATTAATTGTCAAACTACAATTATTTTCGTCATTTTTAAATCTTTTATAAATAAAAATTAATCAAATTCTGCATAAATTGTTTACGTCTGATTAAAAAAAAATGTTTTCAATACTTTTTTATTTCAAAAACAAAATGACAATAATCAACATTTTTTACTTTTGAAGAATACCGTTCGTTATAAAATATTCAGGTTTATTCAAAAAGATCTAGAATCAATGACACAACAATTTAGAAATGATTTTCAGTAGAACTGTACAATTTTAAACATTTGTTGAATTTATTATAAAGAAATAAGTGGATGAAAATAATTTCGTGGGGATTAGCAATGTTTGGTCACATAATTTCAACTAAATTTTTACAGTGTATAGACAAAAGGGGTTTGTGAGTTGGATTAATGAAAATTAATAAATAATTTGTCATGCAGTAAACTAATTATTATATTTTATTATTAGAGAAGCTCGTGAAACGCGCAAGATTCGTTGTATCAATTGGTTATTTTCCTGAATATTGATGATTATTATTTGGATGCAAACGTTACTTGCTTTAATAATTTCGTAATGTTAATGATAGGAAATTTTTGGTAAATAATGACATAAAATGACATTATTATCGATTGACCAAATGTGATGGTAATGAGACATTGGCAGTTGATTCCAACATGAAAAATGTTTTTTTAGTTTATAAGATAAGATAATACGACGAGGAAACTTTATTTATAAAATTGTTGATAACAATAATAATTGTTAGTTATTGCCCAAGAGTACTAACAACGGTTAAAATTTAGTTTTCCACCCTTTATTCTCCAAATCAGTCGCGGGCGTGCTTGAGTAGAGGAAAGTCGTTTCTCCCAGAATTTGGGAAACAA
>JAABKJ010011208.1:0-10797 GCA_011634705.1 Andricus grossulariae
ACATTGTTCTCCAAGACTTCGAGAAACGAACTATATTCGTGATCGAATTTTCGGCTCCTTCCGAATACAACATCACTCCCAAGGAGAAAGGAAAGGAAGAAAGGTATCAAGATCTTAAAAGGGAGCTGCAACGACTGTACGCAATATATTCGGTACAATTAATTGTCCTTGTGATAGGTGCTCTCGGAGGTGCGAAACTATCTCTGGTTCGCAACCTTAAAGCCATACCTGCATGCCAAAAATATTACACCCATCTCACGGTTGTGAGACGTGGCCATGAGTGGGACTTACCGCGGTCCCACTGGGAGCCTTTGTCATTTTTTAGATGACAGTTGCTCCCAGTGGGCCCCTGCGGTGGTTGTTAACCTAATTTTTTATTAGATATATAAAATTTTTCATTGAAAATTCATCTTTTTGCCTTGAAAATTCAACCACCTGTTTGCTAGTCAAAATAATCTGTCAAAATTTATTTTATTGGTTTAAGATTGTTGAAAATTCACCTTTTTTTCAAATTGACTTTTTCAACTGGAAATTTAATTTTCTTATTTCTGGTTGACAATTTAAATACTTGGATGAAAGTTGAATTACATTGTAAAACATTGATTTTATTGATTATAGATGTAGCTATTATGTTAAAAATATTTATTTTCTTTTATTAGAAAATTATTTTTTCAACTGAAAAATTACCTATTCTAATTTCGGTTGTAAATTGTGGTTTTGCAACCCTATATCTTTTAAAGTCAAAAATTTTCAATTGCAATTCTTTACAATTGTAGAACTTTGAATTCCGATACAGAAATATAACAGGGGGCGAAATTAAAAATAGAATACCAAAACATACAATGTATTTGATTAATTTTTATCAATTTAACGCTAATTTTTATTCAAGTGTGAAGAAAAAATCTTGTGAAGTGCACAAATTTTTGCCGGTAGTGTGAAAGAGTAGGTGGGCATAGAGTAGTTGTATGTGCCAGCAGAACGCAACTCTCTTACAGCCCCAAAGATATTTCAGGGTTCTGGACAAAATTCCTTCTGTTACTCACAACGGTCAACATTAATCCGTGCCCCCGGGCTTTTGAAATTAACGTGAGTTTTTGAATGGGAAAAGCTCGGTTTTCGAATAAATAAAAGAAAAAGTACTTCTCATTAATTTTTTGTAAATTAAAGTGTATTGAGTTCTTAGGGAATGCTTACAGAATATTTTTGGCTAATAACTTTTAATTTTGATGCCCCCAACCCCTAGTATTATGATCAGAATAGGCCACAAAAAATGCAAAATATCAGTTTTCTGTAAAATTCATGCTAAAGGTGATATTTTTAGGAATATCCTCTAAATTAATTATTTATATTAGATAAATCACAATTTTTCACGCATTTTTCAACTAATTAAAGTTTTCTAAAAGAATTACTATCTGTTTAAGCAATTTTTTCTCGTCTGTAAATCCTACAAAGTTACTATTTTTCGGGATAAATGATTTGTTTTTGTTTTTTTTTTCAATGTGGGGAGGTGCGCGAGTTCCGCCCTGGCACTTTAACTACAAAGCCCATTATACCACACCCATGTTTATTCTCAGATCAATACTCCGAATGCAGCCACCTTCTCCGATTATTTTTAGATCTCGCTGGATTTCGTTGTTTAAAACGTTCTGGAAATATACCTTTCAGATACCAAGCCTACCAATTGCACTGTTAATGATGCTCTTCTTCGTTACTCGCAGTGATCCTCACCCACTCTGCGATTCGGCAGCCTCTCTAGCAGGCCGCAGAAAGGAGAATACGGCGCGATACGGCCAGGCTAGGGTTGACAGAGTGATACCTCTGAGGTCATCAGTTAGATGCACAAGTTCGTTGCACCGTCCTAGTGTGTTATGCAAGTGCATGTGTGTGTGTGTGTTCATTACTCGAAATCGATTAACGACCATTCGCAAGGCTAGTCCCCTCGACATGGGGCCTCTACGTTGGCACGCCACCAGACTCTTCTGAGGGGACCTACAGTTTAAAGTGGGTTCCGAACCACCAAAGCCTCGGAAGAAGTACCTAGAAAAATTTACATTGGTACCGGCTCAGAGATCTAACTCAACACATTTGGCAATAGTTTAAACCATTTTTATTTGTTCGAGCAATTATTCCCCTGTTAATTGTATAACACTTTTTCTGGAGTCAATGATACAATGAACGAATGATATAAGTAATATTTTGGGTGTAGGATAGTTTGCAATTTTTTAAACAATAGTAGCTTATTCAAATAATTTTTCATTATAGGAATACGTTTTTTTGTGTGTGTAAAAATGGTGTTTTCGAGTTTACTTCAAAAACGAAGAAAGCTTCAGCATTTTATCCAGAGAAAAAATTCGAAATTAAGTTCCTATAGGGTATATGTATTTTTTTAGTTAAAATTTAAAACTTGTTTTGAAGGGCTTCAAGGGCCAAGGATTTTAATTTTTCTTCTCAAATCACAGCAATTTTTGATTGGTTAAAAAAATGTTTATATACTTACATATTGGTGTATGCATCGTGTCCAGATTTGAGAAAGAGCCAGTTCGTGGTGTACCTGAATCCGTAAAATATAACATAGGGATTCTTATTCGAGAATTTGTTTAACGACAACAATGAAGTGTTTAAAAAAAATTGTTTTTGTTTTTGATACTTATAATTCAATATCAATGCATATTATTATAATGCATATTATAATATATGTTTTAGGGTAGCTAAGCATAAAAGTCAATACAAAATAAAGAACAAATATTAGAGTGGGTACAAAAAATGTAATTTATACTTTATTTCGAAATACGTGAATGAGGGTATAAAGACCGAGCGTGTAGCGCGCGGCAAATACATTATCGAGCGCGAATAGCGAGATAAATATGTTATCGTGCGCGAAGAGCGAAATCCAAAAGACGCACGCAAACATTATTTATGTTCTCTTTAATTTTCTGTTTGAATCTTGATTGAATTTATTAGTTTAGAAATTAAATGTTTGATACATGCACATTATTGAAATTAAATTAAAACCTAGTATATGTTGACCTGCTCAGATAAAATTGAATTCATACAATAGTTTCATTATTTTCTTGTTTCTCTAATTGACCATTACTGTCAGGAAAGTAAATTTTTTTAATAATTCTTTAATTCAATGAAATATGTTCTAATGATTGCGTAAATATTTTTGAACAAAAGTATGTGATGACAATTTCCAATTTGTAAACATGAATTATATTTGGAAACTGCAAATGATATCATTCTTATACTGTGTGAGGTACTAATTTAAATTTCCCGCTACTAATGCCCCTTCACACGCGCAGGCCTATTGAGAGCATTAGTTCCGCATTTGGCCGGTACGTAGCGCTGTTGCTACCCTTTCTAGCAACTGATATTAATCGCCAAGCATGTAAGAATGCTTCAACTTGAAATCGTACATGCTCTGTAGGAATTACATTTCATTGCTAAAATATCTCATCCTAATGTTTAGGGTAAGCAGCTGCATTTTATGATACGACCCAAATCGTCTAGGTCCAGATCCTAAGCTCTTAATGGGTATCTCCAGAAAAAACCCACCCTTTCTTAAAATGGCTTTCGTCGCCAACTTCAGCTTGCAGATTTATTGTCTCCACTTTACACTTTTGGGTTTCACTCATTCTGGGACCTCTACTGTAAAGACATCAACTGTTTTTCGACACTTATCATTTTTGTACTTGAGTCATTGCAGTTTCTACAGTCACCAAACGCGGAACTCGCTCTACGAGTTGGTCGAGACTACATTACATTTTGTACATTTCAAATATAATATACCAAATAGTATCTTAACTCTATTTCCAAATTTTTGAACTGTTTGTTCTTTTTTTTTTATCTGAGTAGGTGTGTGTGTGTAAAATAAAATTGATTGAGACCAATACACGTTTCACCGTTTACTCACCATTTCATAAAAGCATAACATAACACTTCAATTTTGTTTCAAAATCCCAATTTTTCAAAAACAAAATTTAAAAAGTACTAGCGAAATGTCTACCACTTTTAAATACAAGTTAAAAATTTCAACATAAAATAGATATGTATCTTGTTTATATTAATCAGAGCTATTTTAATTAAAAATACTGAATTCTCTGTCAAAAATTTGTCGCATTAATTTACTATTTTTCAAACCAAAAAATCGCTGCCAACTTAAACCTATATTTTAACCTAGGTTAAAGTATAGATGTAAATGTAGGGCAGACGTGGTTTTTTTCCCCGGTCACTTGAAACAAGTACTAAGAAAAGGCCGGGTTCTTTTTGGGAAATGTGCCATGTGGGTGCGACGTTTTTTTGAATTTCAGCATCAGAATTCGCGATAAATGCGAATAAAGATTGGAACACTGTTTGTCGATTTTATCGGTTTCGTTCATTTTGCAGTTAACGGTCTTCTTCGAAATTACAGAAGCTATAACTTCAGTTATTGCGTATGCGTCCAGAATAACTGTTATTCAAAGTTACCAGTACATCACTGCACATTTCCATGGATTTCCATAAATGCCCATAAATTTCCACACATTTCCATAAATTATCAATAATTTCCGCTAATTTCATAAACTTTCTTAAATTTCTAAAATTTACAGAAAGTTTTGTGTTAACGGTGTTTCCGGGTTTACTTTGAAAACGGGGAAAGATACAACATTTTTGTTTAATGAAAAAACATGCGCAATTAGGTTTGCTGTAAGAATCAGTAACTTTCAAGTCAAAATTTGAAACTTGCTTCAAATGTTTTCTGAGGCCAACGCCGTTCAGCAAGAATAATTTATTGGCGGTTAAGAAATAGAATTTCGATATTTTTCTAAATCCCAGCGATTTTTTGTTATTTCAAAAAAATTATAATGTACTAACCTGGATCACGTTTTCGTTCAGTCCGTCTTCTACGCGGATGCATCCTTGGTGTTTGAATTTCATATGACAGATCCACATCTCCATCTGTAAGATATAATATAGGGATTTTTGTTAATGAATTTTTTCAACGAACCCCAGAAATTTGCTATTAGTCCAATATGAAGATAGGCCAAATGTAGTTTTTTAGTTAGTTTTAAAACGGGCGGAAATCCCAGGGAGAGCTTCCCTGGCGCTTAAACTATAAAATCTACTGTTCCAAATTCAAGACGAATGAGTAAATTTTGATAACAGTTCCACTGGAAGCATGCTGCTGGAAAAGTGATTACTTAGCGGGAGGACTGTAAAGGGAAAGGAAATTGGTCCTTTTCGAAGCTATTACGCATGGGCCCAGCAGAACTGTTGAGTAGAAATTTATCGAGTGAGTCTACGATTTTTGAGGCTAAAAGGAAAATTAAAACTAAGCATTCGAAAATAATCCACTTATTAGTATAAAGTCACATTATGAAATTGTTTAAGAAGAATGCATTTGTTTATTTACAATGTGCAATTGAACATTTCTGCATCGTTTGATTAAAAAATTATTCTTTTGTAGACTATTTACGAAAAATTGATAAAAATTTCAAGGAATGGCGAGAAATGAATGCAATCAACAATAACATTCTCAACATCGTGCTATTTGTTATTATTGCCAATTTATATCATTTTTCATAAACAAATACCGACTTTGCCCCGTTCTCCAGTTTCTCAAATAACTTGTATCAGAGGAAGCATCAATGAACCAGATTACGCACACGTAATGAACTTTAGGCGACGAGTATATATAAACATTGAAAACATAACCACGTGTTTCTTATACAGAGAAGAAGGACAACTTGCTAAACACTGCCCAGTTCAAGATATAAACAAGGAATCACGGACAGTTACATTGAACATCACTGAAGCTACTCAAAATCAAAATAACGAAAACATAAACACTGCGGAAACAGAACCTTCATCCTCTCTTACGCATTTAATGCCCCGTCCAATTACGCCCATCAGTACAGGATTAAAAAAAACGCAGAGCCTACTATCCAGCTCTACACCATCCACTCATGAAAATGAACAAGCCAAGGTGGAAAAATCAGCAAACCCCGTCGCAGACGATACTCTAATCAAAGCCAAAGAAAAGCACACAAGGAAAATAGTCAAAAACTCAAATTTTCAAAAAACAATTAATGCTCAGCTTTCTCCAGCTAAGAATTTCCTCTTAGTAAACGTCAATAATTATTTGCTTAATTTCGAAAAATTAGCATCCTTTCTCAGAGGGTCCTACGGAAGCCCGAGCATACCAGAGGTAGCTGTGAAATACACTACTGATAAATCGAGCCTAACCACCATGCTCAGGGACGCTTACCCCCGCCTTATATATCGCAAAATGAAAGCTCGCATGACCAAAATTATTAAAAGACTTGGGACCCTCAACACTACAGACGATCCTACCTCAAATGATGAACAAGGATTCAACAGATTGGCATCTTTACATTCTCCAAAATGAACTCTACCTCTATAACAACCAAGCCACTCAAAATTCTCTATTGGTATGCAAGAAGTTTTCTAGAATGTAAAGAAGAGATACAAAAAGCTCCTATAGATATTGACATTCTCGTATGCGTCGAAAACTGGCTAAATCAAAACATCACAAACATCAACTTTCCAGGATTTGTGAACTACGGCATTTTCCTTTTAATTGGCTCTAGTTTAGCCTATCGCGAAATAAAAAATGTCGACGTTGCCGATAAAGCATTTCAAATATGCGGAATTAAAATCAAGAATGTTAACCCAGCTTTTATTCTAATTACCTGTTACAGAGCCCCAGGTATCGCCTTTTCACTCGAACAGTGGAAAAAAGTTTTTAATAATTTTAAGAAGGAAAATAATTGTATAATTGTTGGCGATTTCAACGCTCACCATATCGATTAGAACTGTAACAAAACTGGCACTAACGTGGAAAACTTACTTCAACGCATAGAGAAAAATAATTTATTTATACACAATTCCGATACTTATTCCCACGGAAAGACACATTTTCATTAAAGAGTCATAAAATTAGATCAAAACAAAGAAACTGCAACAACGTAATGCAACATTTTTTTGTAGACATCGAATTTTTTAGAAAATTCGAACATAAGATGCTCCTGCTTTTGAGATTTTCCATGTTGTTTAACTCTTTAGAAGATCAATCGATATTGGATGCAATCTCTAATGTTTTTTCAGGAAAGATCAGTCGATATTATCAACTTCCACCCTCTGAGGATTTTCTATACATCGAAGTTTCTAGAAGGTCTGATGTATGTCGTATGGTCCCGATACGTCTTCCATTTCTAGAGACATCGACGCAGTCATTCATATTGTTCGCTCACTCTTACTATCCCTAATTTATTTAGGTTCTAGAAAGATCAATCGAAGTTTCTGTAAGATTCGTTGCACGTGTGGCTCTTGCCTGCATCAAATTTCTGGAATCTTTAATATGTGATTCGTACCTAAATTCTAGAAAGATCGATTGGTTCAAGTTTGCACAAGGATACAGGTTCTGTTTACCAAACTTTCTAGAAGCATTGATATTGTATGTGATATTTACACACATTTGAGAAAGAACCACCGAAGTTTGTAGATGTTTGATATACTGAATCTCGAAAGCAATAAGCCCCTCCCAGAAATTTCAATCGTTCTTCTCGAATATAGTTAAAGATTACATACAACAGGGCTTTGCAGTATATAAGGCTGTGCAGTTGATCAGGCTGGGGTGGACGGAGCGATACCTCTGAGGTCATCAGATAGATGCACAGATTCGAAGCACCGTCCTAGTGTGTTATGCAAGGGTATGTGTGTGTGTGTATGTCTTCATAATTCGAAATTGTCTAACGACCATTGAGCTCCATTTCCCCGTGGAGGCCTCAAGCGCAAGGAGATCACTGACTCATTTTTGAGTCTTCTCAAAACCGATTTCCACTCCCAAGGCGAGCCCCCTGGACATAGGACCTCTACCTTGGTACGTAACCAGCTTCTTCTGAGGGCACCTACAGTCAACGTGCACTCCCAACCACCTCACCCTTGGAAGGAGTACATAGAAAAATTTCCGTTGATACCGACTGAGTGATCGAACGACAGTCCTTCTACACGGAAGTCTGACGCGCTATCATCGGAGCGACCGAGGCTCTTCGGGATAAATGATATAGTTGTTGAATTTCAAGAATAATATTTCTAACTCAACACATTTGGCATTAGTTTAAACAATTTTTATTTGCTCAAAAAATTATTTCCCTGTTAATCGTATAAAGTTTTTTTCTGGAGTTCATGACACAATTATTGAGTGATAAAAGTAATAATTCCGTCTAGGATATTTTGCAAGTTTTTAAACAATTTCCATTAACTTAAACAATTTTTTTTATCCTGTGATTCATGAAAAGTAATTTTTTTTTAATTAATGTAGCAGATAATGAAGGTTCGGAATGATATTGTTTTTGAAAGACATTTGGCAACCATTTAAGAAATTAATATCACTTGCTATTGCTTTACATTGCCAAACATATTAAGTTCATTCACAAAAAGTTAATAAAAAAGACTTCTTTTTTCCATTTTTTCGGAAATCGACCTATTCCCATTTAAAACCACGTGTTAGTTTCGAAAGCCCGGGGGCACGGGTCAATGTTTACAGATTAAGAAAAAAAAAGATTTATATTTCCCCAAACAAACAAATTGAGTGGAGGGTGTATCGATCGCTAAAAATCGAAAGTCCAATTTTTACACGTATGAATTTGGATCACCCTATTCTGGCACTGATTCAAGACTTTTTTCATAAATTTGAAAATCTTAAAGAAATGTCACTTCCAAAAATCAAAAAAGGTCAACTTTTCAGTCAAATGAAAATGGTTAAAATAATCTTTAAAGAATTGCCTGTGACGAATCTTTTTATACAAGCTTTTTTTTAATTTTCCTGCCAAACAAAGTGTCAAACTGATTAATTTGTATGCAAGTAACCGTGTGTTGAATTCTATAAGTCCTTTTTAATTTATCATGCACAAAATGGTAGCAAATTTTGATTTTTCAAACATATATTCAAATAGGAAATGTAACTGCGCATCTTTTCCTCGTGAAAGAAATTATCGCACGTGTATTTGTTGAAATAAATAGGAACAGCTGCTAATTTTTTCTATACCTAATGTCCTTCTTTTAGATAATTTGGCTGTATTCTATGTACACTTGTACGTGATTTTGTCCAAAACTGGAACTGTAAATCGTTTTGCGACTAATGCGTTACTTCATGATGTTACTTTTAGGCAAATACTGCATTTCGTACGAGCAGTTTATCATCACATTCGGAAATGTTACATTTACGCAAAATGAAGGAAATTGCATACAATTGTCTCCTGATTACGAATATCTTGGTTCGGTTTTTGAAATCTTGGTCAGTTCTTTTGTAAAATTTTTTTTTTGTGAACAATTTAATTCTGTATTAACAACACAAATTTGTAACAGCACTTTCAGCTCGCTAAGAAGAATTAAACTTTTGTGCCTCTTCCAGTGGTTTCGTAGGATAAACCGTTTGCAATCAACATGATAATTATAATAATTTTAAATTCAGATATTTTGTTAAAAAGGCGTCTTTGATTGTAAAAAATAAATAATTTTCTTGCTTGAAAATTCAACAGTTTGGTTTCAAATTCATTTATTTTGTTTAAAATTCGTGTTTTTTCTCTAAAAATTTAAATATATTCAGTTAAACAATCTTGTACTTTGTTAAAAATTCCTCTTTTTCGGTGCAAACTTAATTTTCTCGCTTAAAAAAACGACTTCTTGGTTGAATATTGTACTACTTTGTTAAACATGAATTTGTTGCCTAAAGATGAATCATTTCTGTTTATAATTCATCTCTTTGCTAGAAAATTGAACTATTTTCTTGTAAATTAAACACTTTCAGTTGAAACTTCAATTATTTCGTGGAATATCCGCATTATTCGGTACAAAATAATTCTTATTCTTTAAAAATTAATATTCTGTATTGAAAATTTCCCTGTTTTGTCAAAACTTAATCTACTATCTTTAAAAAAGTTAACCATTTTTTTTTATATGCCTTTTAGTTGACAAGTGAACTGTTTCGTCGAGCATAAATTCATCTCTTTTCTGTAAAAATATTCTACTCAGTAGAAAATTTGACAATAGGGTTAAAAAGTCATTTTTTATGAGGATTATTCACTTTACTTGACAATTCATCCGTTTGGTTCAATATTTTACTGTTTTCTTGATAAATCATTGTTTTGGTTTGGAACCTAATTTTTTTTTAATGAAAAATTGACTCTCCCACTGCAAGATTTACAAAGATGCTCAGTTACATTTCATATTTGAATATATGTTTGAAAAATTAAAATTTGAAACCTTTTTGTGCAAGCTCTCAGATCCAATTCTGTTTGCATGAATTCGGGGTCGAATTGATTATAAGACATTACATTGTTTATAGTTTTATTTCACAGTCTGCATTTAATGATATTATCCACCCCCCAACTGCCTACACCCGCCCAACTTTTTGGGAATGCACCCACTCCTTTGGGTAATGGCCCCTAGTTTTCGTATACGGTATGTTCGCCCCTGAATTATCACATTGGGTGTTTCATTACCTGCAGTATTGAGTCATAACGGGTGGTAGTTTCTCCTTTTCTCACCTGGAGCGCGCAAAGAAAACCCCGAGAAAAATAACTTCCTTGCTCACTCCCTGCTTTGCTAAATAGTAGAACACATTACCCAGGGCTGCCACAGACTAATGGAGTTCAAAAAAGTGAAAATAGTGACTAATTTCATCTAAAAAGTGACAAAAAGTGACTAATGTTCACCCAAAAAAAATGTCTGTTATTTCCATAGTAACACTTATTAACCCCAAAATTTCGATTTAATTACACATATATTTAATGG
>JAABKJ010011209.1:0-10796 GCA_011634705.1 Andricus grossulariae
GGTTGCTACGCCTCCGCTTAGGGGTTATTCCTTCGGGACCATCCCTGGACAATTGTCCGCGACTGCTTATTAATTATGGTGACCATATTCAGCAGAAATCCTTGGTACAGGGACCCTCTATCCGCAACCCGAGGACGCGTTCGGTCGCTTTGTCATAGGCCCTTCAGTTCTATTCCAAAGGAATCGAAACCGAAACCGAAGATAAACACGATAATGATGTTCCTCTATTCATTATTAATTATTAATTATTATATATATTATTATTATTGTTGATTATTAATTGATGTTCTTACTGTTAGACTGCGTCGGTACAAGAAAAGTAGCAAGAAGGCGTACATCTATCGCACAGTAAATGACGGCCTCCTTTGTTGATCAGGTAAAGTGATCCGACAACATATATATTTACTAAGAATTTGGGCAATTTCATTTATTATTAACATGTGCTATCTATGCCCTTTACTTCAAGTAAACACTGTAAACACCTCTACATCCGGCCATGAAAGACTCCATAAATAGGAAAAACACTAGAAGTTTTGGCAAAATTGTCTATTATTTATTTTATAATATATTTTAGTTTTTAAGTTACCTTCTGGAATACCACCCAAACGTATCCTCCTCAGCAGGGTAGTAAGTAATCCTGTAAGACGAAATATAGAGATTTTGGTTAACGAATTCTTTCAACGAATCCAAAAGTTAATGGTCAAAATAAATATGTCCTCGTTAATCGTTTCTTTATGTAAATGAGATCAAAAATATAAACATTTTAATTCGCGTGAATTGCATCTGCTTGTCATATTCCAATAGAATAACAATGAAATTTTCTATGATAAGTGCATGGAAAAAATTTGCGGTTCAAACAAAAAAATATTGAAAAATCAAATCAATGAAACAAAAATATACTTGAATGAAATATAATATTTGGTTTTAAATCAGCTATCCGTAACTTCCATTCAATGATTTTTATATCACTGAATTAGCTATATGTAACGTCATGAGTTTCAGACGTTTGCAAAATGGAAACTTAAAGTCAAAATTTTTGGTTGGTAAGAAATTGGGAGAAATTGAATAAATTTAATCCAAATTTTTAAAAAATTCGGTTAATATTAACATGTGTCATTTATGCACCTTACCTTGAGTGAAGACTGTTTCATAAATCACCTTTAGATCCGCCAATGAAACACTTCATAAAGAGGTAAAACACTAGATGTTTTAACAAAATTGTCTAATATTTGTTTTAGGTTATATTTTAGTTTTTAAATTACCTTCTCGATCACTCCTCGAACTTGGCGTCCCTGGATCTGAATTACTTGATTCTGTAAGATAAAATATAGAGCTTTTGTTAACCAATTTTTTTTTTATGAACTCAAAAGTTAATGGTCTCTAAATTAACAATGTGACGTCATGAGTTTGAGACCTCGTACAAAATCGAAACTTCAAGTTCCAACATTCTTAATTCAGATATATAATATCTTTGTTTTAACGATTTATTTATGGAATTCATTAATAATTATAATTATAATAAATTTTGTTTTAAATCGCTGCTTTAAACATTTTACAATTATTTCTCACAATATTTGCAGCTAGATCGAGGATAAATATCACTTATTCAGCTATACATTAATTTCGTGTGTTCAGTATGAATGTTATTAAAAATTTACTTTCATAAATTCAATTTTTGCCATTATCTTGGTTTACGAAAAATACATTTTCACCAGTACCGGCTTTATATACGCAACCTAAATGTAATGATTCACACTGTAATTATTACCATGTGATCATTGACAGCTTAAAAAATATAAAAATATGAAACATTCGCATTTAAACAATATTTTGACAAAAATAATGTTTTCCCTATGAAAAAACGAGTTTTTGAAAAAAAAGCATTTAAAAATTTTATTTTCGCCTAATTGGAATATAATCACAAAATAATCGCAATATAATTGCAATATAATCATTTTTAATTAAGAAACAATTTTCAAAAAGAGAGCATCGAATCGCTTCGCTAAATTTCATCTCTAGTAATGCTCTTTTCATTACCAGAAGTATGGGCCAAATCTAAATTCCGTGAAACGTGGTGTCTCCTTGTAAGATAGTGAATCAAATGTTTTAAAAATAATAGTGAGTTAACAATTTACAATTGCAAATCCAAAAATTTGATATATACAACTTTTTTGAATCGACTTTTTATATTGGAAACAATGTCCTAGGTACATCCGGAGACAATACACCTTATTATTATTGTTATTATTATTCTTTTTTCTAGAAATAGATCGCAACACCGATCAGACGATCTTTCCTGGAATTACCTTTATTCGTAATAATATGAGCAACGCTTGAAGATTTTCAAATAGATGTAAATAGGTTCAAATTCACGAGCAGTCAAATTGATCAGTTCAAAATCATATATATTTTTGATAAATGTGATTATGTTGCGAGAATGTAACTTTGTAGATTTTTGGCACTGTGAAACATTCTTGGAAACCCCTAAGGATTCGCAACAAGTTCGAATTCAAATTCGTTTTCTAACAAATTATTTTACAACAATTAATAAGACACCTTATTCGGTGAATGAATAATTATGTATCAATGTGGAATACCTATGCAATGAATATAGAAGGTATCTGGATGAAAGATTGTTTAATATTTGAATGATTTAATATAATGTTATATTCTACTTACGACCAAAATTGAGAAACACCACAAACAAAAACAGCAGCATTAAGACAGAACTCTTCATTTTACTATAGACACAAAAAAATCACTTTTAAAAAATGTCTCTGACTGTAACTGAATGAATTCTGGAATATTTTTTGCCTGTATATATCCTAGCACTTATCTTTTTATTCTTGAGAAAAATTATTACCTACATGCAGGCCAGAGATTAGCGTTGCGTCAAGCGAATTTTGTTTGCTATAAAATAAATCAACTTTATTTGTATACGAATAGCCCAGGTGGGACTATTCTTCCTTTTTCAGCTGCAACAATCAAGTTTGCAAGATTTTCGATTTTCGTTTTAAAGAGCTGGAGGGATCATTCGTAAAATATGTGATATGTTCATGGTGTGGGGGGTACTTCAAAATATCATTCTCCATCTTCAATACAATGTCATGATACAAAATCATACTTCAATGTATGCTCTGTCTGGTATTATATTATACTTATATAATTTATTTTTGGGTGCAACGATATACAAACAAACACAGCAGAAAAGTTAACCCCAAAAAAGGTTTTATTTCATTTCGCGAATGCTACCCCCTAAATTTCTTCTTTTTTGTGGAAAAATACTACAATTCAGCATTTATTTATAATACATAACAAATGGAGTGTAGAAAAATGTATTCAATACATGGATTCTCTGTAATTTTTACCGTAAAATGGAAAGACGTAATCATTTTTATCTTAACTCACAGATTCAAGCATATTGTTTACATAGTCGAAGATTCTTTAGAAATAAAATGTATTCACAACAACACTTTCAAGGAGAACTTATTGCATAGTATGGTAAGAGATGTTAGCCTAGGGATTTTCTCATCTGATTCGTGGAGTATTATTTCCAATAAAAAATTACGTCATGTAAGAAACTGTTTCAAAATGTGCTCGTAGCTTGAACAAACATTTCAACGAAACAGATTTATTATCGAACCTTATCTCTGCCGAGGCTTCTATTTTTCTTTCAACAATTGAAAAATCAGATTACTTTTTATGTAAAATCATTGGGTATACTTCCGAAAAGGTCACCCAAGAATACTGACTTGATGCTTGGTCTAGAAGTTCATTTTAGACCCTAGCTGAATGCAATAAAAGGATTTTTGGAACAGATCAATATAAATTAAGTTATTAATAATTTTGACTTTTCTTAAAACTTAGTTTTTGTTTTAAATCTCGAAAAATATTGATTTTGGAAATAAAATTTGTTCACAAAAGTTGTAGATCTCATCGACACACATATTTTATTTTCAATAAATACATCCCTTATCTCAGAAACTATATAACTTAGTGTTCCAAGAGAATTTTCTGCAAAGATAACCGAACCAGAAGAAAAGATTCCAGCATAATGATCTAGATAAACGAAATTAGAGTTACCAATCTTTGTAGAATGTTGTGAGGAACCGTGTTGGCGGATGAGATGAAGTGATCCCAGAAGAACAGCCTTTTGAATCCGGTTCGCAATGGAATGAGCCTAACGCTGGCAAGCCGGAATCTTGTTGAGTTGGCTAAGAAATGAAGCTTTCATATCTCCAAGACAGCTGATTATGAGATGGACAGATTGCATTGACACCTGATCGATTAGGGTATTGTGAAAATTCCATCGGTGGAGTGCTCCAGGAAAACGTATTCATATCACTCATGTTTGCGTGAAAAAAAAACAGTTTCGACAAATACATTTCAGCTTTTAAAGATTTAAAAAAATGTTTTGAAGGATTTATCTTGTTTTATGGCTAAAATACATATTCTCCCCTTTTGGAAACATACATTGACTACCTGATTGGAAATTTTTTTGATGCCATATTTGTGAGAAGATGACAGGCGTGTTATAAGCAAATTGCGCACGGAAACCTCTACCCCCACATGGTCCACAAAACACTACTCATCCCGCTTGAGCCAAACAAATTTATGGGTTCTATTCGGTCCGGAAGCTCAATTGTAGTGTGTATAATGCAGCGAGAACTTTAGTGGATGCAAACCATAAAGCAAAACCAAGGGCATAAAAATAGGCTGAGAAAAACAGTACGCGTCCTACATTCAGTGTATGATTCACTTCATAACATCCGGCAGGAAGTACACTGCCAGGGTGCAACAGTTCGCGTGCAAGCTACGGATCCGTCATCACACACTGAACAATTCAATGTTGCTAACTATCCGGCAGCAAATTGCTGACAGAATATGGTTACTATCTGATACTAGGAGAAGTGTAGAGGAGCGAAAGAGAAAGAGAGGTGGTGTTTTTCTCTGACCCATCTCGACTCTTTTGAGACCCTCGATTTAGAAGAAAAGTCTACGAAGTCCAGCGTCCTCTGGAGGCAAACAAAAAAAATGTAAATAGCTTCAAGAAGCTATGCAGTGTACTCATAACACCTGATGAGGAATGCCCACCTGTCACTTGCGAAGAAGGGAAAAAAATATTGAAAGGTATGAAAAACTAATTCGCCCTGGGACCAGATGATATCACCTCATATTTAAAGTCAGAAGAGTCTATTCCGGAGTGGTTGGTGCAAGAACTCCCAGTGCTTCTTCCGTAGATGGGAAATTTGTCTGACCCTAAGAATAACGACCGAAAAATTGTCTAAAAACGCTGTATAAGGTCTTCACAACTATCCCAAATTATAGGATCGTTCGAAAATCGGACCTGTATAGCGAGAGATGTGCGAACAACGCGGCCCAAAATAAGGCGTAGCAGGATGTCGGGAGAACCTGCTCACCGATAGATGTTTCTGCAAAGACGCAGAATCCTACCATCGCTGCCTATCGATGGCCTGGATTGACTACCAAAAAGCTTTTGATTCAACCTCCCATAGACTTACGATCTGTCTGTTAGAAAGCTTAAAGGTTTATCCTCACATAGTAAGATACATAGAGAGATTCATACCTCTTTGGGAAAGCAGATTTACTATCTCATCTGAAAAACATCGTGTAACAATTACCAACGTCACCCTCCAGAGAGGCGTCCTTCAGGGCGACACTATGAACCCTCTCAAGAAATCACAGGAGAAATTCGACCGCGAACAGCTCCTCGACAGGAGGAAGCACGGCATCTTCCACAGAAATGTGAAGGATCAGTCGATGTATGAGCTAACGTTTGCTTTCCTCAAATCACCCGGACTGAAGTCGGGCACAAGTGGTTTCAATATAGCGTATCAAGTCGAATTTCAAATTCAAAGGTTTAGTTGTCTTATACTAATTTGTTGGAAGATCGGTTTTAAAATGGTATAATATCCAATTCAATATAGGTTATATAAAAGTAAAAAGAAATTCTAGGAGAATAGAAAACAATTCGAAAATTCTGTATGCTCAATTGCTGTAGTTATTCTAATCTACATACTTTCGTTATTTACATTTGCAAAGTTAAAACGCTTAATGTGGAGAACCGACAGCAAATACATCGTATTTATTCAAAGTTTCATTCAGCTCTAAACCATTGCTTTTTCATGAATTGGCATATATTTTGGTAAATACTCTTTCGAAACTGTCAATTTTATCAAAACCATTGGTAGTAGAAAACATCTGTTTTTTTGAAAAAATTAGCTATAATCAGTTATAAATTTCAAACCTCTCTCAAAATTATAATCCTATTTTATTAGAGCCATTTTACCAATGTTTCTAGCAATATTTGTAACTTGATCCAGGATAAATATCACTGATTCAGCTATACGTTATTTCCGTGTGTTTAGTATGAATGTTATTCAAAATTTACTTTCATAAATTTAATTTTTGCGTTACATTTTCCGCCTATGAAATTATTCAAAATTCAATTTAAATATGTATTCTCAAAAGCATTACAAAATTCAACAAACTTGAGTTGCAAATTTAATATTACACTTTCTATGAAATTTGAGATATTGATATATATTTGCGATCTTATAAACTCCCTCTTTCATACTTTGTGTAAAATAATAGCAATTGAGGTTTCAATAAAGAATCTTATTTGACTTTCATCAGCAATGTGTAAATATTAGTTAGATTTGACATTTCCAAAAAGTTAAAGATTTTTTCGTCTTACATCTGAGGAGATATTCGTAGAAGTAAAAGGCGAATTTAAGCAGTTTTACATCTAAAACTGAGTAATTCCTAAAAATTTCAAAGTTAGTTAATAATATTAGGCAAATATCTTTGCGAAAATAGGGAAGGATGAAACGACAGAAAAAGGTGAAATTGGACTGGATGGTGGCGCCGCGCTACGCATATTTGATGAAACTACGGCATTCACGCCAGCTGTCAAAGAAAGAAGAGAGAGAGGTAGGCCACCTGGTACTGGTAAGAAATCAGCTACTCAAGATCAAATCAAATTTAATTTAAAAGACAAAAATAGGGACAAGAACAGAGAAAATTATGTTATACCTAACATCGACAAGTACCTGATAATCCAGAAATAAAATAGACCCGAAAATGGCTGCACCACTGGAAGCAATGAAATACCCCTTCCCCGAGTTGAAGAGTTGGAAGTTGAAAAAGAAATAGGAAAGGATTCTCATAAAGAAAACATCACTGAAATGAACACAACTCTGAAAAAGAGTTTTTCTGTTTTACTTAATAACTGGTGGGCGAACGCTCTACCAGAAACAGAAAGTATTTTCAGAACACAGCAAATAGCAGAATTTGAAAATGAGAATGTGGCTAGAGAGAGGGCGGCAAGATCAGTACTAGGTAAAGCAAGAGAGAGGAAAAAACTTTTGATTGAAGAAAATACGGAACTAAAACTAAAAATCATGAGACTAGAAAACCTCTGAATGAAGACCACAGGGCCAACACTGAAGTTGAAAAGACATAGAACAATAGTGATGATTGGTCTTGATGAAAATCGGATTGAGGATATAAAAATTATTCCCAGAAGAGAATTGAACCATTTTCCTATCACCTATTCAATGAATGGAAAGGAAGTCACCAGGCATAATCGGATGAACGAAGCTAGGAATTAGGTGTGGGTAGAAAAGCTAGTTTGGGATCACGAGAAAGCATAGAAGTTCGGAGAGGAAATAGACAAATTTCACGTAGAGGATATTGTCAAGAACTTAAGCTGGAAAGACAGGCGGAAAAACATCAACCTTTATATAAAAAAGTAGGGAAGAAGACTGGAATGGTCAGAAGATATAATCTTCGCCCTCCCAATATGTCAAACTCCAGAGACAAAGAGCGTCAAGATGAAGAATGCACCCAACAATAAAAGCAGTGTGGACAAAGCTAAAGAAATACATAAAGACTAAAGGAGACAAAGAAAAAGTTGAATTGCGGGATGAAAGGAAGAACCTAAAGGATCTGCTGGCAAGGAAGAAAAGAGAGAAGGAAAATGATCAGTAGGAAAGAGTCAAATCTAGTAAAACCCTGGTCGATTTTTGGAACGCTCTGAATGAATTCAGACCCCGCAGACGACTCTTCAAGGGTGCCAACATCAATAAGGAGAATTGGAAAGCACACTTCATGAATCTTTTGGGTGGAGAAAAAACAGCTCAAGAAACGAATAATAGACGAGAAAATTCAAATAATCAGAATCTGGAGGAGCTTGGAACCAATGCTCCTGTGATGAAACAATTACAGTCCCGGAAAAAGAAGATGAGCTAAGCATAGAAATATCACCGGAGGAGATGCTAAGTACAATCAGGAAAGAATTTGCGCAATTTCGTTCATTATTAACATATGTGCCATCTGTGCACTTTACTTCAAATAAACGCTGTTTTACAAATCATCTCTAGATTCGCCCATAAAACACTCCATAAATAGGAACAACGCCTCCTTAGCCAGTTGGTAATAATTCCTGTAAGATGAAATATAGAGATTTTGGTTAACGAATTTTTTCAACGAACCCAAAAGTTAATGGTCGAAATAAATATGTCACCGTTAATCGTTTCTTTTTATAAATAAGATAAAAAATATGAACGTTTTAATTTGCGCAAATTGCACCTGATTGGCTTGTTCCGCTTTAATAACAATTAAGTTTTCTATATTCAGTGCACGGAAAAAATATTTGTAATTCAAACAAAAAAATACTGAAAAATCAAATCAATAAAACTAAAAGATATTTGAGTAAAGTATAATCTTTGATTTTGCATCAGTTATCTGTAACCTCCATTCAATGATTTTTATACCGCTAAATTAGCTATCAGTCCATTTTTATTTTCTGTCGACGTGGAGCAGATATCACAAAATCATGCTCAATATGATCAACAATTACTCAAAGCCATATGTTCTTATAATAGTAATCATGTGTGACATAATATTTTGATTTGTTGTTAGAAAAATTTTTGTTTCTAATTATTACTTTACAAATATACATTGACTGTATACGTATATTAAAAAAATAATATTTTGTCCACAGGACGTTGTAAAAATTAATTTTCCTCTACTATTTGTGTGTAGAAATAAGTAAACAAACCCATTTTTTTTAAAGTGGCCTTAAAAAAAACGGCACTACTGGCGATTTCCGTCATTGCGTGTTTGAACGTAAAAAATGTTCTAGAATGAAGATCTGCAATGATTTCCGAAGTGACAAGACTTTCGAAAAAAATTAACCTCAGGGCACCCGTGAGTAATGAGGAAAGAAACAAGACTTAGCTATTCTTATTTTAATCAAGATTGAAATAAAATTCACTTTCTTACAAAAAACTGTATGCAATGAAATTAGAGCATGAAGAAAATTCACAACTCAAAATTATATTTCCAAACTACCTCCTTTTCGGCTCAGTAGAGACAAATACATAACGAAGGAAAAAAGAGGGATGAAAAGGAAAACGTCAACCAAAACCAACCTCTTACTTTTTCCTACGAAGACTACAAGGTTTGAATAACAGAATCTTATGCTAATTAAAATTCATAATAAATCAAAAAAGCAAATCAAAAACCACAGCCATTTGTATAAAAAGTTTCTTTGTCTAATTTTGCATTAATTGGTGAAAATAAAATTGATAAACATATACAAATTATTTTTTATAACAAGAACGAAGAAACAATTCAACCAAAAATTAGCTGGTTTTAATTTTTCTTTCGTAAATTAAATAAACATCCTTGATATTTTCATCCGGTTCTCCAATGATATAAATTACGTTTCCACAATTTCAGTAAATCTCGTCGAAATTCATAATTTTCAAAAAACCATCTACATAAAAAATATTAAGGATTAAGATTAGGAAAAATGTTAAGAATTAAGAATGGTAAAAAATTAACTTCCTATGTATAAATGTACACATCATACTCCAAACATTTTTTAATTAAGAAAGATTTACTTTTATGCATATTGAAAAATTAAAAATTGAAACTTGAAATATTTAAAAAAATAGTCCACTTTTTTCCTTTAATTCTTCAAATTTGTCAATAAGACAAGAAAATGAAAATCCCGGTGAACAACTCTTGAATCTTTTTTCATAACACAGTGAAACATACATTTTTCCAGAAATTTCACAGGCCTAAAGAATCTAAAGTATAAGAATTCTTTCCAAAAATCACTATCAATTATTCTGAAATGAATACACACAAAATATGCAGTAATATAAAAATAAAAATTACAAAAATAAAAAATTAGACTAATTCAGTATAAAATGTCTAGTGGATAAAAATATTAAAAATTATTATTCAAATATTTTATATGTAGCATCTTCCTCAGAATACCTTTTTTTATACGCAACCAGGGTATAATTTTTCATTTTTCAAATTATGTAAAATCATATGACAAACTTATTTCTTAATTTGAAATAGTCATTGTGACTTTTAAAAGGAATTTAATTTGCGTCGTGACGAATGTGGAAAAAATATTGGATTATAATGTATACACTGTACAGTTATAAACAGAGAGTGATTTTTTAAAAAATTTTCATACTTAATACTTATTTATATATATAGCTTTTTGAAAATTATGAATTTCAACTAAATTTATTGGAATCGGGGAAATGTAATTGGTACGATTGGAATTTGGAAATTGTAATAATCTGAATAGATTAGTTCAGACTCAACAACAACAAAAGCAAAAGTTTGCTCCTTTGACAAGGACTGTTTTTCTACATTTTTTTGTGAAAGTTTCCGTGCATTTTCTTGTCGAGTAGCTGTTGGTGAAATGTTGCAAACTCTGCTTTCTTCACTTCGGCTTTTAGAAG